>JAVTVY010051943.1:0-27913 GCA_036873755.1 Hanleya hanleyi
TCGAAGAGCATATACCCGTGCTGAGGAGTTGTGGCATCTTTAAAGGCTTCCAACGCAAACGGTGTGCGGCCGGGATACATCTGCCTCGCCAGGTGCAGCAGTTGAGTGGTATCTCTCGGGTTTTTGAAGACCACCAGGTAGTGGGCATTTAAGCTGATGTTCCGATGTTCTTTGTTTTTACTGAACAGATTCTGCACAATGTAGATGATACTGAGCCGTCGATGATGGCTGCCTTTGGTAAAGAGTTGGGTGACCCGTGCATCCGTCTCCGCCATGAGATCATCCAGAACCACCAAGGTGTCGGGTTCCAAATCAGCCAGGTTGGGTAGGCCTTCCACGAACGTGATGTGGGGCATTGCTGCATACGCTTTCTGCCATTCTCCGTAACACCACACGACTCTGGCAATGGGTGGAGTGATCATGCTGTCGGTGTGTTGAAGGAGCTTCCTGACGAAGTGCGTTTTGCCGGAGCCCGTCGGTCCTGCGATGACGCAGGTGAAGGGATGCTGCCACCGAGGGTCCATGGTTGGAGGTGTATCCGTTGTCGTGGTAACCCGCTCTTGTAAATTTGATACGAGTGAACTGGAGTGGTGGTGGTGGGCACAACGTCGGTTGTCGTTGTCTGTTCACGTTCAGGGATGATGATGGTGGTGATGGGTACAACGTGGGTCGTCGCCGTTGTCGGTTCACTGTGCGGGATGAAATCCGGTGGGTCTTCAGACGTAGTGGATGTTCTTGGTGGAAGTGTGGAGCTTACACGCGTTGTGGCTTGTACACGAGGTGTGGTGGTGGTGGTGGTGACTGGGCTGGATACGACTGGTGCTCTCTGTAGACCGGTTTCACTGATGGCTGGTGTTCTCAGTTGGTTAAGTAACATGCTGACATAGGCTACGTCGTAAAACACACCTCCGTACAACACACTCAGCAGGGTTAGCACTAGTACACCAAAGCCTACTTGCACTTTGCGCGTTTTGGCAGACGCTGTGTTCAGAGACGGTTGCACCGTGTTCATGGTTGGACGTGGAATGAAGGAGGACGGCAGTGGTGTCTGGTTTTATAGCCGTTTCACCTGGTTGGCCGCGACCCAAGAATTGAAGGAACTGGGCCAGCCTTGCCATTTGACGAAATGAAACAGTTTGCCACGTTGACGTTCCGTTTTCAAAATCTGTTCCACCGTGTAGTAGTCTTGCTGTGATTTTACGACAGGCTGTAATTCCATCTCGTAAAACGTGCCTAGCAGCGGTTCCCCTTGAAGATCTTCCAGTTCGTAGACTCGCCGCTGTCGGGGTAGGCGCCGTTTAATCAGGAAGTGCTCATCGCTCCAGTTGGGCAAGTAACTTTTCTCGAACTTGCCCTTGACTTTACTGATCCGTACAGGGTCCCCGACCTTGAACATCTCCTTCGTCGTTCGCCGCGATGGCCTGGGGTACAAGACACGCCGGACTTGGGCTTCATTGCGTTGGGTCACGGTAATGGGGGCTCTCTGTATACTTCGATGATAGGCTCGATTGTAACCCTTCACCAGTTTCGGAGAACATCGATGTACCGCCTTGTATTCTTATAGGTGAAATATTTATACATGCGACCTTTAAATGTCCTGTTGAACCTTTCCACCACGGATGCCTTGGTCTCGTTGTACGTATGGAAGAAAAACACCTTCTGGGCTTTCAGAAAGGCTTGGAACGGTCTGTTGAGGAATTCCGTGCCTTCGTCGGTTTGCAAATACAAAGGTTTGCGCCCGGTCTTGAAGATGTCTTTGAACGCCGCTATGAGATTCGCCCCCGTTTTCGTCCGGATGGGTACCACCCACGCATACTTGGATAGGATATCGATGCACGTCAAGATATATCGATTCCCATCGTTGTGTTTGGCAAAGGCGCTCATATCGACCAAATCCGCTTGCCACTGGGCATCCATTCCTCCCACGATGACCCGGTTGCGTAGAAAATGGCGACGGACAGCTCGATGTAAGGTATAGGTGTCTTGTTTTCTTAACCAATCTCGGACTTGAGCACGTTGTATCCCCTGGGGTTTGGCCGCTCGATAGAGAGCCGACAATGCACTATACGCAGCCGGACTGTCGGGACTGTAGTATAAGTTATCCAACACCTTCTCCCAGTGCTTCATGGTGACACAATGATGATGGACCCGGAGAGTATGGTTTATTTATAACAAGTTTCTACCACCGTTGTGTTGGTTGACTCAGTTCAGCCGGGTAATCAATGGCCTCGTCGTCGTCGTCGGGTTCATGTAGTTGTTGTTCATGGGGTTCAGCCAGCGCGTCCTCCATAGCACGAGCCCACGCCAACTCGTCTGATGATCGCTCGTCCAGTGTAAACAGCTGGTCCACAATAGGCACCACTTTCTCCAAGGCTGTCCACAGATCGGGGTCTAGGGTGAAGCCTCGCGTAGGGTCTTGGTAGCGGCCCAGGCGTAGGAAGAGGGAGGTACGGTATACGTAGATGACATTGTCTATGTGGATGAGGTGTCCGTCGAGCTCATCGCTCAACACCCGTTTAAATTTGGTCCAGCCGTCACGCTGTAGCGTCACCGTATTCGATACGGTCTCAGCGGGCGACCAGCAAATAGCTCCACAGTCTTCCACCAGGGTGACTTTATCTTCATAGACGTGTAACCCCACCTGGGGTGTAAGGGTAGGATGGCTCGTAGGACGGATGACATGCTTGCTCCAAATGTCGAACGGTGAATGACACACACTCTGTCTGACCCTGGTATTTATAGTGTCAATACCACAGCGCCAGGGTCAATAGGGCACAGACTAGTATGAGGCCAACCAGCCGGTGCTGGTTCCGGCGTGAGCGCTGGTGGTCCATAGCCCGAGCATCAAGGATGGCTGTCATAGTCCAGTAGTGGTGAGTGATGGCACGCCTGTCCATCGAGTGCACTCTGTGGAGGACCGCTTCTGTGAACTCGTTCAGGATCTGGCGTCGTCCCTCGTTGTCGTCGCCATCTGCAAACATGGACCGGACCACTGCTCGGTAACCCGTGAATGAATTCACCACGGTGGCATACTGTAAAATGCGAGTCGCATGGGGCTGGGTCTCCGCCATGGCTCTGCAACCGTAGAAATGAAGGTGTGGGATCCAGAGGGACGTGTTTTATAGACCAGATGTAGCTCTACGGGTGTAGTCCGTGATACGCAGTATTCTGATGGGTTATGTGGCTCCTATAGAGATAGTACTTCATCGACCATGGGGATTACTTTTTCCAAGGCTGTCCATAGATCAGGGTGCAGAGTAAAACCACCTTGCTTGAGACAGAGGAGTCGAGCAAAATAGGGACCGCGGAAAATGTAGACGTCGTCACACAGGTGAATGCTATCACCGTCGAGGTCACCCAATAACACCCGTTTCAAGGTAGTCCAGCCTTCCGGGGATAAAGAGACACGCGCTGGTTCAGACGTACACCAACACCTACTGTCGTCATCGATGAGCTCCACACGTTTGGGATACAACAATAGGGTGCAGTCCGGTGTAAGAGTGCGGGTCTCCCTCACACGCTCGTCTTCAGGCAAGACTTCAACCGGAGATACTGCTGGGTGCCAGGGAAAATCTTCTCCACGTCTCATGCTTTCGTCTCATACAAGCGGGTAGGCAAGCAGGCTGGCTGGCTGGCTAGAGGTGAAGCAGGCTAGAGGTGAAGCAGGCAGGCTGGTCAGGTGAGGTCAGGTCAGTCAAAGAGTTCCGCAAGGTAGTTCAATGAATACACCCCTAAAAATCACCTCCTTTTATACGTTTTTCTCATTGGCGGCCATGTTGTAATACAACATGGCCGCCAATCCCGCCGCCATCTTGTATTACAACATGGCCGCCAATCCCGCCGCCATGTTGTATTACAACATGGCCGCCAATCCCGCCGCCATGTTGTAATACAACATGGCCGCCAATCCCGCCGCCATCTTGTATTACAACATGGCCGCCAATTCCGCCGCCATCTTGTATTACAACATGGCCGCCACAACACCTATAGATTATGTTTATTACTAGGACGTCAGCGAAATACTAGTACCCATCCTCCGTATGGCAGAACTGTACAACCCAGAACAAGTCTAGACATGCCTTGATCACGTGATCGTCATGGGGAAACTCCCACTGGGGAATCCCCCTCCACACTTCCGCCCCACTTCCGCCACGAATCTGCGCAGAAACACCTGCGCACTCGTCAAAAGGGGCTCTGTAAATGGTAGATACTACTACTGACCTGTTGATAGATTTCTCCATTAAACTCAAAATGTTTCCTTTAAGACTAAGTTCCAAAACTTCAAGAATTTCGTCATCGGTCTTTTAGGATCGGGAAACTGTTGAAAAGCGGTTTTGATCGAACGTATTCCACCATCTTTATCAATATTGGTATACATTGATTCAATATCCATAGTGACTAGAAGAGCATTCGGAGGAACGTTGATTTGGGGTAATTTGGCAAGAAAATCCTCGGTGTTTTTTAGATAACTAGGGTGCCGGTCAGCAGTTGGTTTGAGGTGATAGTCAATACATTCGGAAATGTGGTAAGAGTCAGACCCACAATCAGAAACAATAGGTCGGCCCGGCGGGGTAAACTCATTAGTCCATTTTTCAATCGGCTTATGGATCTTCGGTAAAATGTAAAAATGTCTCATTTTTGCTTCATGTTTCTTAGAGGCCAGATACTCTAACTGTTTGTCGGAAATAATTTGTTTTTCTTTTAATTGGACCAAAATTTGAAGAAATCTGACATAATTTTGAGGCCATATTTCTTTGTTTAGTTTTTTGTAATGCCTAGGATTATTGAGCAGACGTTCGGCTTCTTTAATGTAGTTTTCTCTTGACAAGATAACAGTCGCAGAGCCTTTAGGCTTAAGGACTATGCTTCTATTTTGACGTAATTTAGATAGGGAGCGGCGTTCCGAAATAGACAAATTTTGGTAATTTCTAAACCTACCACTTTCTAATAAAGCCTGAACTCTAGTTGAAAGATTATCTACAGCTTTTGGAATTTCAGGATCGACGTTCTCGGGGATATACCCGGAATTAACCGTGAAGGGTCCATGCCTGTGCTGGGTTTGGGAGTAGGCACAAAAGAGAGACCGTGGCTGAGCAGGGAGTGATCAGGTTTGGTTAGTACAAGACTATTGGTTAGGTTAACTATGCTAATTCCTAAGCCAAAATTAGGGCGGCACGTGCCCTCTCCCAAATTTAGATTAAATCTATTGTATAGAGCCAGTGTTTATACAGATAGTTTGCTGTATCTTCAGTCCAGTGAATGTTGTCGTCGCCGACAGAAAAGAATTCAGGGTCAATTTTCTTGATAATTTCCAAATGCCTAATGTGCTCAGCATTTTTGTTTAGAGATTCTATACAATGACATTCACTGGCTGGTAGTAGGTCCGAAACTTGGAGTTCGATAAAATACAATTTTGCCCGGGGAAAAACTTTTCGGATCGAACTCATCATTAAACTCATTTCTTGTTTGGCAAATGGTGGCTCAAGTTGTTTGTTATTTACTCCAATGTTTAGTAGATTTTTTTTGGGCTGGGAAGACCCGTGGCGATAATGGTTAGCCATATTCCGAAAATGTTTGAACTGGGCACCAGGATAACATTCGACCTGAACATCAGGGTGTGGTTCTAGATTAATCCGAGAAATATTGGAAGCACCCCAAAGAAGGACATTTTTGGTGACTTTTGGTGGGCGCCAGTTTATTTTTGCCTCTCTGTCAGAAGCAGTGTGCCTGAATTGATAGAATTTTGAATTTTGAACACGGCGATATGGTGTACGAAAACCGGCCGTTGGGGGTGATTTTGCGGTGTCAGCATAGGAGTTAGTACTAGAGACACCCGGGTTAGTTAGATCAGATGTGTTAGATGACGAGTTAGACTGAAGAGAGTTAGATAACCGAGTAGGGGTGGATGCGTATGTATGTATGTCCTAGAAAGGATACATATATCTAGTATGATGCATGGGAAGTTCGTTATTCATGTGTGAGCCCGTGGAGCCCGTGGACCCCCTAGGGAAGGGAGGGCTCGAATGTTACTCCCCTGAAACATTTTGAGATTTCAGACGTTTTTGCTAATTTTCGACTCATTTCATGGCACTTCTGTCATAATTTCGGGGTCTTTGAGCATTGGGGGGACCGGCCCACCTTGGCCTCCGCCACTATTTTTGTGACCCGTTTATATGCAGCTTACGAAAGAAATCTATCTTCAGGTAACATCGATAATCGATCCGTATTCCAGTAGATAGCGGATTACGTTTTTGTATAAACATGATATGTTTATCGCGCGCAGTATAGTTCCGCTTTAGTTTGATAGTGGTAATTTTATTTCATGGAAACTTTGTCCGGGTATTTTTAAGGTATGAGCATTCATTTCTAGGTCTATGATAACTGATATGAAATAAATAAAATTTAAAGTAGGCCGAATACCGTATAATTCAAAGCCGACTTCAAATTTGGTTTATCTCATGTTGTAGTGTGATATATGTGATATTTATTGCATTAAGATACCTGGGAGTCGTGCCCACAATACAATACAAAATTAGAACAAACATGAGAGCCAATGACGGACACTCGCTCAGGATAAAGGATACTTTATCTTGCACCAGCAATTAATGAGACAATCGAAGGAAAAACTTTCACTTGTATTAGGAATATGAGAGGATTAAGAATAGTTTCACTAACATTAATAATATTGGACGACTGAAGTATATACTGTGATGGCTTTAAATATATAATTAATAGAACTTTAGTATAATTTCACTTACATTAAAAATGATTGAGAGATAACGCTATGTCTGAATGATACTTTTAATTGCATTAACGATACGAGTGGGCTAAAAGATACTTTCACATTGCTGAAGGATACTTTGACTTGAATCAGTGATATGAGAGAACTGAAGAATACTTCACTTTAAAAAATATGAGAGTCTGACTCATACTTTGGCTTTAGGTCGCACTACATGCCCGTATGCAGGGGAGAGGTGACGGGAAGTGGTCATTTTTTTTATGGGAGGAACGGGGGGTGGGGGGATTACCCCTGAGCCCCCTAGGATGTCGCTCTGAATGCATATTGCTAGGATTTATGTTCAATATTTTTAAAATCCCATCCCCCACCAGATATAATATAATATTCCATGATATTATGAGATTGTACCAAATATATATTTTTTGGGGAAAGAAGTTGCAACTATTTCTTATAATTTTTCGAGCAGCATTTTTAGAGTTGGAAGCAGAAAAACTCCATCTTTATGTCTCTCCACAGATGCCTGAAGTTAAGTTTTGCTGTCTGAATAATTAGAAGAAATAGGAGTAATTGTTGTTTCGTTGATATATTTTTTAATATACCATTAAATTTAGGGCAATGATCAACGGATTACGTCATCTTGTGGACTCAGATGACTTTCTTTGCAACCTGTAACCATCTGGATCCTAAACTCTACCGACGTAACCCAACGTAACCCGCCATTTTAGAGTTATGTGTTGTCCTACTTGTTCAAAATTACAAATCTACAGCATATCTTGAATGATACGGAAGTTATTAATATCTGTATATTCTGTAAGCTCAGACAATATATGTTTGAGAAGTAGCATGAAAGGTCTGTAATTTGTCAGATTCCTCGAGTCTGTTCTCCGCAATAATGGCGACACACGATTCGCAAGCCATCATATGAATGGCGAAGTGTACATGTACGCAAATTTATGCTTTCCATGCTGAGATCTATTCCATGACTTACACAAAATTCAAGTTGATTCTTCACAAAGAGCTGCACTGATAGTGCCGCGGGTGCTTTCACATAGTGGTTCATTCATTGACTCTCTTCTCTGTCTCTGTAACATGGGGTCGGGGTTTAACTATTGATCACTGGAGGTCATTTCCGCCTAAACGTTGCATCAACATCAAAATTGTATTCTCTGTTTAAGGGAGTAGAGGACGTTCATTTCACTGCTCTTATGGGGCTACAACATGGTGATTTGTCGGATTTTTCAAAACAAGCTGAATTTCCTAACAAAAGTACGCAGACATCTCAAAATGGAATAAAAATCAACAAAAGACACAACACAACCATTTATGCGTTCTACTGGTGGGTCGATAGTGTGATGGGACGGACCAAAAAATTGACATTTTAAATTCAACGGTTGGAGGGTGCAAAGTGCTCCATAGGTTAAAAATTATTCCTCCGGAATACCCCCAAATTCACTCCTATTCACTTTCAACAAAAAGAAAACTTCTGAGTGGCTAATAATTGGAACTTCAATAATATTCTCCACACCCACCCCGATTCCCCACCCCCACCCCCTCCTGGAAATAGGACTGAAAAGGCTCAGTTTATCTGTTATACCGCTAATATTTTCCAAGAAAGTATGGTGTCCCCCTGTTTTTATTACATATTTAACAAGCACTATATGTGTTTAGTATTATATAGCAAAATGGGAAAAATTTGACCTTGGAAAGTTTGATTTCTTGAGCATCAAAGAAGAAAAAATCCAAATTTCCCTATGTATTCAGTGTTATGGCTTTTAAGTGGTATACATGCTTTTGGCTACCATATTTTTTTAACGAGTATGGTGACCCCCTATTTTTTTTCCATGGATCATCTTCTCCTAACCTGATGAAAAAATCCTGAAATTTAAAAAAAAATTCAACCTCTAGAAATGAACGTCCTCTACTCCCTTAAGAACTACATGAATACAAGTTTCAGAAAAAAACTTTATTTTTTGAAAACTCAGTACATTTTCAGCGAGTTAGCGGTCAAAGGTCGATGAATTTTGTTTTGGTTTTAGGTCAGAAGATGTCGGAATTCCAAACTATCCTTATTTCTCAGCAATTTCTGCAATGAAGCTATTTCAATTATTTTGTATCAAAGTATTGGATATATTTTTCCTAACCGAAGAAATTTTCATTATATCTTGCATATTTTTTGCTTTATTAAAAAAACAAAATGGCCGATTGAAATGTCCCGTCTGTCACAAGAAAAATGCTTTTTTTTGCTATTCTTGGCTATTATGTAAATTAACTGTAAAGGTTATCTCCTATAGTACTTGTAAACATTTATCAAGTGATTATTTTTTCTCCGGTTAATTACTTTAAAATCTATACATTCATTAAGTGTGTCCCGTCTGTCACAAAGTGTGTGACAGACGCGACAAATCTGTGACAGACGGGACAGTTACAAAGTTGTAATTTGAAGACGATTCCTTGAATAAAGCTATAAGCTGGTGCAAAATTGTTACAATGTTTGAAAATAGAAATAATGAAGCAACTGAGATCAGTACATGGACCTGGCCCACAAAAATTTAGCAAATTTTCCACAACTTGAAAATAGAAAACTTTCTGCAAAGAAAGCTTGCGTTGTATATCTCATATTATATTTGAACTGAATGTGGATAATGAATTAATATTGGATTAATATCAGGTATTTCTATTCTAAGTACTTGCATCATACATGCATATTTGGAATGAAAAGCTGTTTGCATGTATTTTTACTACATACAATATTAATTTGAGTACTAGTGAACAGATTGAATTTCAGATGGTTATAGATGTATGATACACTGCTACAAAACGCAACCAAACTAATTGAAATTGTGATGGACCACATTGGTATTTCAAACAACAATTGTGCAAAACAGAATTTGTTTT
The DNA here is from genome assembly GCA_036873755.1 of Hanleya hanleyi. Lineage (NCBI taxonomy): Eukaryota > Metazoa > Mollusca > Polyplacophora > Lepidopleurida > Hanleyidae > Hanleya > Hanleya hanleyi. Next base: position 9,635 of record JAVTVY010051943.1, read on the forward strand.
TCACATAATAAAGAATCATGCGCGGTTCCAAATAAGATGCTTACAGGTAACAAGGTTGAACAATTTTGAGTCTGAACATGGTGCCGTGTGGTACAGCTATGAAAGCAATAATTCTGTTATGCCAAATTTACCCACAATTTTTAACTCAAGAGGGTTTTATCAACTTTAACAACATTCAGGAATCCTCATTCTTCTCAAAATTCTATCCACAAGGACACTGACATTGTGATAATAGATGATGTCCCGTCTGTCACAAAATTTGTCCCGCCTGTCGCACAGGTTAATAATTACTTTCCAGAAAAAAATGGGACTGATGGAAAAACTTTGACAATTGTTTCTAACTTACTGTGTATTGTGCTTAAGTTTATTTGATTTACATTTCAAACTGAATTGGCAGTGAGATAGATTTTCATGCTGAATGCCTACTGCTCAATATGCGTGGTCCTTGCATGTCCCGTCTGTCACATTTTGCAGTTTTAATTGCTGAGATTTAATTAGTATGAGTTGAATTAATATTTTTGCTTGGGTTTGAAGTACAACCACTTGACTTAGTAGTGACACTTTTATTTCAATTTTATTTGCAATAGTTTATAATGAAAGTTTATATGATCACTCCATGTATGGTATCGTTTGTCCCGTCTGTCACAGTGGAAATGCCCTGGAGTAAATATGATAAATAGGTTATTGATCAAATTATTTTACATTGTATTCCAAGAAAGGACCATTATGCGCACATGATTTATGATAATTTTGGCAACCACAGATCGAAAAATAGTCCATTTATCAAAGATTAAAAATATTTTCTAGGCTAAAGAGAGATGGAAGCGAACTGTGTCCCAGTGCACCTGCCGTTGAGATCTTTGTCAAAGGATTAACCTGAATTTTTTTGCAAGTGGGGGATTGTCGGTATGTATAGTCGGATTGAAAATATGGTTTAAACATGATGATGATAACAAATGTCTAGTCTTAATGAGCATAACAATAAACGCAGTCAATAAACTGGTAGGCCTAATACAGACCCCCACCCCCTCTTTTGTTTTTATTTAAAGGATATGACATTAGTTTTTTCAGTATGAATTATCTCCAATTCTGTCAATTTAAAGCTGTCAATTGCAATATTTCAGGTACGGTATATCATGTTTCCGGTACATATCATTCTGAATCTTGGAATATTCGAAGGAAATAACAAGATAGTCGCTGTGTGACAAATCGCGTCAACAGGAACCCCACGTCGGGAGCCTCAGCTCGACCGCTCTGGACTGAAAACAGGAAAGGGATAGCGTGATTTCCCCCAGAAAATTTGATCAAAATAGTTCAAAATTTTAAGCTCAACTAGGCTCTAGATATGATTACAAGAAAGTCTCCGGTATATGGCACAGTCGAGTAGTATGAAATACCGGTACAAAGAAAGATCTTTATTCTTGGGATCATCCCCAGAGGAAATCTCCATTGTGTTGCAAGTCGCAGGTGTTGCTGTTGCGAAACGCTGGGTAATTCTCGTGCAGTCGATTAGGCCCAGCGTTTCGTTGGAGCGCGGAATACGTTTTTGCTGTTGAAAACTTTTAAAGACAAACTACCAGCGGGAGTAGATTGTAGAATTTACATTTTTATTTTTGTCGGGAATAGCGGAGGTGTGCCAAATTCCCCATTGGAGCAATGGCAGCCTCCAGACCTTAGCAACTCCTGAAAGACAAGCTCCACCCCCAAATGAAAAAGTGATGCGAACGGTATAGTTGTGTTTAGTTGCTGCTGACTGTTGTTATGTTTTCACCAATATGGGCCGTAATAGGATTCGCTAGCACTTCGTATCCTAACTATGAGTGCGGCTATAGCCAGCGCGCGTCATCCGGGCTGTGATTAATTGAATGGATGATGACGGCTTGATTGATTGAAGGAGATGTTGGAAAATTGTCGGTAAAAACTAACCATGTATTTATCAAGTCTGGCCACGCAATACGCTGGTACGGCGTATGGCGCTGGGCACACCGGTTCTCGTTAGATCACCGAAGTTAAGTAACGTTCAGCTCGGTCAATACTTGGATGGGAGACCGGGTGCTGTACTGGCTGGGCCGATCAGTGTCCAGGGTAATAGGAACTGAGGGCAATAATAGTTGCTATGCTAATGACTCACCAGCGGTGACATCTGGAAAAGTTAATAGTACCCACTGTCAATTAGAGACCGCTATATAAATTCTCTCACGGTAGCACATCGCACACATCTGGTCAGAAAAAGAGACGGGCCTATATGTACAGTCAGGAGGTGTCACTGCACTGTAAATAAGTTACTTGCACATGACATGGCTGAACAGCGTTTTGCTTGGAGAAAACACATTGAACAGGCCAGTGTAGTGTACTGTATTAGGTAGAGTATATACAGAGGCGTGTTTATGCTATGTGTCTGATTGGGAAAACATTTGGTTACACAACTAGTTAAAAAGATCTTTTTTATATCTGTCAAAAGCGTTTGAGACACTTACTGTACTGCAACCACCCAAATCGCCAAGGCCAGAGAGGAGCAGAAAGCCCCCCCTATATATTTTCACTATCCCTAAGGCTAGAATTCTGAAACTTTCCACAATACTAGAAAATGTAAAAATATCCAAGATGGCCTCCATGATGACGTCACTTTGACGTCATTTTTAAAAGGTCATTTTTGGACGATTTTTCAATCAGATTTTTAGAATTCTTTGTTTATGTGTTTTCTTCGCAGATAAATTAGTGAATACAATAATCTAATGTGAAATAAAGTAGCTCTGCCCACTTTTCGTCACAGAAAAGCCGGAATTTGGAAGAAAAATGAGACTCCCCAGGCCAGGTAAGGTTAATCAGACCATTCTGGTTAGAGCACTATGGGTTCTGAGGGATCACCACTCAGTGATTGAGGATTTAGGTTTCTGACGGTCATATGTCGGTCAATTACAATGGCGCGGCATCGGATCTCAAGGAAGTAAACAGTGGGCCCGCAAGGCTCAGTATTAGGTCACATGCTATGTTAATGTATATACATGATTTGAATATGGACACAAAAAATGGTACTGAAATAACGTTGTTTTCAGATGAGGCTCGTGCTGTTCGATCTCACGAATACCCGGATCAATAATTTGATAGTATGTCACGAGAATCATATTTACTGCGTCATCGGTTCTCCTCTGTTATCGCTTAATGTATTAGTAAAGCGAAAGTCATGCTTGTAAAACCCAATCGCTGTGCTAGGGTGGACTATGTATCACAACTATTTATTTTGGTCAAAGGAATGGAAAACGTCATCTGTTTTAAGTTTCTTGATAACTTAAATAAACGAAATCGGTAAAAAGATTTTCAAAAATATTGGAACGTTAAACTGACAAACAAACAATGGATGTATGTACTCTACTAGTCTAGGATCTTCCCCTGTCTGTCATACTGCAATAAAATATGGTGCAATACGTATCTCCGGTTACTTTGCAGAAGAAAGCATTTTGGATCATCTCCCTCGCTAATAAATATGAACAGACAGCTCCTCTATTTGCTAGCCTGAAAATGCTGACATTGGCTCACTCGATTCTGTATCTAACCTTGTAATTCTCCACAGCAGCAGCTCCAGTTTTGGTGGATGTAATCACCATGCTGTTGGCAGGGGACGTCGTCACCATAACTGGTGCTGTTGGCGGGGGACGTGGTAACCATAACTGGTGTTGCTGTTGCGGGGGACATGGACCTCTAGGGTTGACTTTTGCTTTCGCACAATAATTTGAAAATAATATTAGGTTGAATACAGTTAAAATGTTCTACTAAGTATACGTAAGCAAGATAGTAAATCATTTACTTTTACTGTGACACGTTTTAATTATTTGAGGGTAGAAATAAGTTCTTGTCATAATACCATATGCATTATGTATGTACCACATACATGTATGTCATTCTTCAGAAATAGGCATACTCTTTCTTCTGCATGTACATACACAATAATCCTTTTCATTGGAATCTTGTACAAGTATCCCAAATGTATAGGTGGTCTACGAATTCTAGTTTAATTTTCTGTAAGGTCTATGTGCAATTTAACAACACCCAAACGTTCAGTCTTGTCCGTCTATAAATATTTATCAGATTGAAAGAAATAATAATGTCTTTATCTTCTTTATCCTACGCTGGTAATTAAAGTTATTGCAAGTATATGTAGGTGATATCAAGAAATTTGATACTTGCTGCCTATTATCTTCTACTGAAATTTAAGAATCTATATTATCAAGTTATATTTCCAAGAAATATATACATCCCAAAGCCAATAGGCTCCATTTTTTATTGTGATGTAAATACTTTCATTTGTTTAGTCGTTGGATCGACTCTGATTTTTCATTTCATGTGATATGTAAAGCTTACATGCTGGAGGAAGGGCAAAAAAGTCACCCCCGGAGCCTAAGCTTTCTATATGGATGTGATGGAAGGTCTGCATTCACCGAGCTCAGAGAGGTCACCATCGTCGATGGTAAAGATGTTGGATACAAAAACAGAACGAGAAGATCTTGTTGGTTATAAGAGAGGACCCCCTGAGGTGATACATGGGCCACAGGTTACTGCTCCAACAGTACATACCCATCAGCCAGAACATCTCAGCGCGGATTGTCTGATAGGTCAACCCCTGATTAAACAGGAGGAGCGTACTGTACAGCTACAGTGTGCTCCCAGAGGTCTTCTGGTAAAACAGCCAATCGTTGGTTGTGGAATTTCTGTTGAACTGTGCACATTAGTGAAGAAAGAAATTGTGGAGAATCCACAGTTATCAACACATCAAGGGGACGTCATAGAAGCAGAACGTGGAGGACATTTCAGCAAAATCAAGTTAGAACCAACAGTGTCACGTGATACTAATGGCCCTTACGCATTGAAAACACACACAGTCATGGTAAGTGACAGACAACATGGTAAGTCTACATGGAATTAATTCTAAGGTGACCAGTACTTTTATTTCCGGTTATTGTGTGGGTGACAAAGTTAACAGTACCCAAGCTTTTGATCAATTAAACTGGGTGAATAATTATTCTAAAAAGACACTCTCACAGGAGAAAAAAAAGTAGTTTTACCCTTGAACCTGGTATTAAGAAGAGCTCAAATAAAGAAAATGCCTTAAACTGTAATGTTGGAATGATGAATATGTGTTTGTGATACAGATATCCATTCCGTTTCAGATGGATGGCAGTGATGTCTGTTCCAATAGGACACGTTTGCTAACATCGCAACTTGGTGTCAGTAACCCTCCTGTTCCTGTCGCCTTGTATCGACGTGAACCAACCACACATACCAATGTGGCAACGATAGCCAATGTTGAAGACCAGGATGCAGAAAATTTCCATAATACTTTAACAGGTCAACCATTCTCCTCCTGCTTGTCAGGGCTGTATTATTCAGCTTATGTGATGTGTCCGACGAACGACCACACCGAGGACCAATCCTATACATGTTCCATCTGCGAGTATAGTTCAACCAAAACCAATACTCTCACTGAACATATAAAAATACTTACTAGGGAGAAACCGTACAAATGTTCAGTCTGTGATTATAGTTCAGCCGAAAAATATGGTCTCGTCAGACATATGAGAACACATACTGGAGAGAAGCCATTTTCATGTTCAACTTGCAATTATAGTTCAGCCCAAAACTCTGATCTTGTAAGACATATGAGAATTCATACTGGAGAGAAGCCATACAAATGTTCTATCTGTGATTATAGTTCAGCCGAAAGATCTGGTCTTATTGGACATATGAGGAAACATACGGGAGATAAGGCATATTCATGTTTAATGTGCGGTTACCGTTTCGCCAAAAAGTCTGGTCTTCATAGACATATGAGATCGCACACTGGAGAAAAGCCGTATTCATGTTCAATATGCGATTTCAGTTCGGTCCAAAAATGGGATCTTATTAGACATACGAGAACACATACCGGAGTGAAGCCATATTCATGTACAATCTGCGATTATAGCTCAGCGCAAAAATCTTATGTTGTTGAACATATAAGAACACACACTAGGGAAAAGCCATATTCATGTTCAATGTGCAGTCATAGTACAACCACAAAATCTGCACTTGTGAGACATAGGAGAACACACACTGGGGAGAAACCATATACATGTTCAATTTGTGACTATGGTTGCGTCCAAAGAGGGGATCTTGTTATTCATATTAGAACACACACTGGGGAAAAGCCATTCACATGCTCGATATGTGATCGCAATTTCGCCGCAAAATCCGTTCTTGTAAAACATATGAGAATTCACACCAGTTAAACCCATATCAATGTTAAATCCATGATTAAAGACTAAAAAGATCAATATAATTTGATAAAAAGATTTGTGAACACCCACTAACAACTTTCATGCCTATTTTATAACCATAGCTCTTCAGCTAGTTGCGTAATTCTCTCCAAACTTTTACTTATTTTTGTTTCCATTGTTGTTGTAAATTGCGGAGTATGTATTCCATTCCATTTCACTTGTTCACATCAATACAATTATGATAAATCTGATTTCTGTTTCATTCTCACACATGTATTCTATTTTGTTATGTTTTATATTTTGTTTCCACGTATTCACATCAATACAATCAAGATAAATCTGGTTTCTGTTCGACATCTACACATGTGTTCTTTGCGCCTTGTTTTGATTGTTTCATAAGAAAAACAAAGATTTTTTTTGCATCCACCTGTGTGGTCCAGAAGAGTAGACACTATTCGGGGAAAAGTGGTCCCACACTTTTTATTGAATTTTTTTCAATAGTTGTATTTTAAATTCCTTTCTTTATTGACACTTTTATACTCCTGTATGAATAAGTTTTACTAAACTCGAGATGAACAGAACTGAGACTGCATCATATTTTCAAAAACTTTTCGAGGTCTGCTGTCCTTATTCTCAATGAGATGGCAACTGAGCATGGCTATTTGTTTGAAATTATAGTTCAATGGTCACTCAAATTCCATATGGCTTTTGCGACCCATCAACACAACGCTTTATTTATATTGCATAGTACATTCCGTAGTTCAGTTAGTATCTTCACAAACATTAAATTTTGAAGAAAATAATAAAAAGGGACGAACGGAGATATTATGGAACGAGTCCAAAACGTTCTTATTTCTTGATCATTCTTGAAATGTGGTGGTGTTTTGCTCAGCATAAATGTTTATTCTAAAGATACTAACGTTTGACGTCCACTGGGGACCGTCATCAAAGTTTATCTGGAACGACCCATACCATATAAATTTGATAAGTGTTCTGTTTGAGAGAAATCTTGGAGAGGTGTTCTATGGATAAAACTGACTCAATTTTATCCAATATCCACCCTCAGAGTTTATTTTTAATTTAGATATAAAGTTGAATGTTGCAACGTCTTTTTATATTCATTTCGCTTTTTATAACGTGGCGGCAGTCGTAGGACGTATCCGAATTATAACAAAATGCGCCATAATTAGGGACAGGCAGACTCACTTTTTCTTAAAAATACTGTGATGAAACATTTGTTAATTTGTTGAAATACGAAATATCTACGTTAATATACATGTATATAAGCGGAGAAATGGAGAGAAATGTATACATTTTATTATTATTACAGAGATACAGATGTTCTTTGCACATTTCGATGAGAATAGTCCATTAGCTGCGATCCAAATTTTCTGTTTTGGTGCCATCTTGAGCAGGCAGATCCTAATAATGTTGGCTTGATCACACGCAATGTGAAGGTTGCAAACAAACTTTTCCTGAGCATGTGAAGGGTCGCAGTTTAGAGTAAAAAAATTAGTCAGTCCAAAATGGCGTCAAAAATCTTGTAATTTTTCAAGAAATATATGCTGATCGAGCTGTAAGTTATACTATTTGTGCATTTTTTAAAATTAGGTATTATTATGTTCAGCATCAATTACCCATGATCAACAATCTATCTGATACCCGAAAGATATGACGTTACTTGGTTATAATGTGCAGTTTTCAGTTGTGATTGTGATATTTGCACAATGACGTTTCTGCTAACAACTGTCTGACCCTACAGTGAGAGAAATAATATTCTTGGGTTAGTCTGATATACATGGCTGATTTGAGATATGTTTATAAATAGTTGATATTGAAATTGGGATTCTTCCGGGTCTGGCGGGTTTGTCTTGCATAAAATGGTAATATATCGTATATCGATTGGTTCACGCATGAGGTCTATCTTAATAAAGGCTTAATTACACTTTATCATACATGTATTTTATTCAGTGTTAGTAACATTGGTATATAGTAACGAAGATCTACTCTCAAATCTAAAATATACCACAATATGTTGTGTTTTTATAACCAGGGGGAAAAAAAAAATAAAAGTTATAGAACGTTGTTGCTTTTATCGTACAATAACATCACAGAACATCACAGAAGCTTCGTTGGAAAAACTCTAAATGGAGGCCATTCCTAATCCCGAGTGTTCTTCGTTTTAGGGATATTTACCGCGCTTCATTTTGTGAGAAAAAAAGTTGATGGTATTAGACCCTTAAGTAATAGTCTTATGTTGAATTACCGATACTATCCACAAAATCGTATATTTTGACCATGTAGTTTTTGCATATGAATCATTTTCGTATGAATGAGGTGACACGGTGATATAAGGTGAGGTAATAAACAATAAGACGGATTTCAATGGAATTTTAGGGTTCAGTCAAAGATTTGCATTCAAAACGCTATCTTAGAAAAAAATGACATTCTGAATATTGAATTTCTTGGATTCTATTTTTACCGCATGTATTACTGATTGAAATTAACCGCAAAGTCCTTCACCATAGTCCAGCAGTTTGGTGAATATTTTGGGGTGAATTGTGCCATTTTGGCAACAAGCATGAAATTTTCACCAATGATAGTCATTCATCTATTAAAAAAGATAGGATATGGGGCCATTTGAAAAAATCCAATATGGCCGCCACTCCATACGAAATTTCTTATGAATTGCTGTACAACTTGTGTTTTTCGTCTTACAGCTTTGAGTTGTGATGTATTTTATGAGGGAATATGCACTCGACAATCTAGACTCGATTGACACTTAAAAATCAAAGATGGCCGCCACTCCATAAGAATCTTCTTATGCAATGCTGTACAACTTGTGTTTTTCGTCTTACAGCCAGGGTAAAGAATAGAATGTTGCACACTGCATGAGTATGACTAATCACGTTCACAGTCACCACTGCATGAACAATGTGTGAAGAGATGTTCATATACACACCCACTTTTCTCGGGGTGTTCTGACCCTACACCTGCCTGAGTACAGGAGTTATTATAACATCACTATATGTACTAACATGTACCTGAGAGCAGTTGTTTCGGATAATTTCGGGAATATATCTTATGTGTATCCCAGGCATATCTCTCATCAGGGGCCAAGCCTAATCATGAATATATTTAACTATTCACGATAGATACTCTCATATTCTCGTAGATATAGTGATGCCGGAGTTATCCACGGGGTGAAATCTTACATTATTTTACATTTACACTCTTCTTCTGCACACGTTGTGTAATCGTTTATTAATTTCGATTCACACATATCTTGCTTTTCTCTGCTTTCTTGCTGACTGTTCTTCTCACGTGCCAGTGTATTTTAGCAATATACTTAATGGAGTGGCACGATCCCGGCATGGCCGTCACAGGAGATTCTGATTATGCTTCGAAAAACATCTCGAACCTGATAGCATATTCTTACTATTTCTCAATCCAGGTGTCGGAACATGAATCTCACTTAAAGAGATATTAAACACGGGTCATGTTCATTTCAGGATGTCAGCCGCTGTCTGCATTCCGTCTCTCAATGGTTGTAGTCTGTGGGAACATGAATCTCACTTAAAGAGATATTAAATACGGGTCATGTTCATTTCAGGATGTCAGCCGCTGTCTGCATTCCGTCTCCCAATGGTTGTAGTCTGCGGGAACATGAATCTCACTTAAAGAGATATTAAATACGGGTCATGTTCATTTCAGGATGTCAGCCGCTGTCTCCATTTCGTCTCTCAATGGTTGTAGTCTGCGGGAACATGAATCTCACTTAAAGAGATATTAAATACGGGTCATGTTCATTTCAGGATGTCAGCCGCTGTCTGTATTCCGTCTCTCAATGATTGTAGTCTGCGGGAATATCTAACACTGTCGCAAGCCGTCAGTTGAATGATGAAACTCCTGGTGGAAGGGCCCAGTCGGTACATGGCGCCAATAATATAATTGGCTATAAGAAATCGTCTGTCACCCGCTGATTGGCACAGAATCGCTCTGACTGATTGGTTGAAATTACAAGCGTCTAGTCCGTCATTCATAATCCAGCCGTCGTCCATTAGAGAATATCCGCGTCCATAATCCAAAGACCTATTCCATTTTCCACATAACAGTATTAGCACCAAATTCAAAAAGACAATCAGCTGATTGGTTATTTTGACACCCACTGCAGAAGGCATTGTATGCTACAATCCTCTCAAGCTCAACGTGTAGATGTATACGTGGGCCAGCGTCAGGCGCTATGATTAAACCCAGTATATCGTATCCGCGTATATATTGTTAAAGCTCAATATATAAACACCTGCACCCCAATCTGATGTTTCAGCTGGTCCACCTCTTCAAGACTGGTACGCACGTGGTTGTAATGAGAGTATACTTGACCTTGTTGACAACATCCATCTTTACATCTCCTAATGGAGAATGACAAAGCATGGTTGAATGAGAGATAAATAAATATCCGAAACAACACGCTCTTGAAGGGCTCAACATGTTATCATATAGGTTAACGCTGAGACCCCCAATTAATATTGGTAGGGCTGATCATATACATCTATTATATGTATATATGGCTGTAGTCATAACACAAACAAACAAACAAACAAAGCACGTAGATCGATGCAGGCTCTTCCAAATCATATTAAATGTATTTCCAGTGTAATTCCGAGGCGGGTAATCGAGGGTAATGGTTGAAAGATACAAAACAAAAAGGTGATTAGCTCATGAGTCATGCTATAGTACAGCCGATCCTCCGTAACTGTTGTACATCCTTCTTGGGCGGCCATCTTGGGTTTTTCACGTGCCATTGGTTTGACATCATCCACTGCATAATTCCTCATAGAATGTCTCTGAATCCGAAGACAAAACACACAGTTTCTACTATAATTCTTAAGAAAATCCTTACGAAATGGCGGCCATCTTGAAAATGGCGGCCATATTGGATTTTTCAAATGGCCCCATATCTAATTTTTTTCTGTTAGTCAAACTCTATCATTCCTGAAAGTTTCATGCTTGTTGCCAAAATGGCACAATTTTTTCACCAAACTGCTGGACTACCATGCCGATTTCTGGCAATAGAGATAATATTGCTTGTTAAAAGATTGGAGAAGACCTCAAGTCCAAAGCGTATTTAGGCAGAATATTTATTGGAAATAGTAGTTTTTACGTGAGATAGGGGAAGTTTTAGCTGTTGACGACAGTTTTGAGGGATATTTTAGGTTCATTTTTATACGCCCGCCAAAAGGCGGACGTATTATGTGATGGCGGTTTCCGTTCGACCGTCTGTCCGTCGGAGAGTCTGTCCGTCCCTCGTGTCCGGTCTATATCTGGGGCAGTTTTCTATCTACAGTTCCAATTTTTGGTGAGTGGATACCCTACGGGGAGACGATGTGTCGCGTACCAAAATGAAGGTCGAGGTCAGAGGTCAAAGGTCACTGGCCTAAAAAACAGGAAATCACTGAAGTGTTCGTGTCCGGTCTATATCTGTGAACGGTTTCTATCCGCAGTTGCAATTTTTTGAGATTGGATACGCTAGGTGGAGACAAAATTGAGGTCGAGGTCAGAGGTCAAAGGTCACTGTTGCCTAAAATCGGGGAATTCTTGATCATTGACAGTTTTCTATCTACAGTTCTAATTTTTGGTGAGTGGATACCCTACGGGAGAACGATGTGTTGCGTACCAAATGTGGGTCGAGGTCAGGAAAAATCAGGAAATCATAAAAAATTTCGAATTTTTTGTGAGTGGATTCAATACGGGGAAATGAAGTGTCGCATACCAAAAAATAGGTCAGAGTCAAAGGTCACTGTGACTCCAAAATCAGGAAATTATTAAAAATAACATTTTTTTTGTGTCAGTAGATACATTAGGGGGACACGATGTGTCACCTATCAAAATGTAGGTCAAGGTCAAAGGTCAAGGTCACTGTGACCCCAAAATCGTGAAATTGTTAAAAATCATGATTTTTTGAGTCCATTGAGAAATTAAGGGGAGCCGCTTTGTCATGTACTAAAATTCAGATCCAGGTCAGTAGTCAAGGTCACTGTGATCCCAGAATCAAGGTCAAAGGTCCGTGTGATCTAGAAATCAGTAAATCATTAAAAATTACTAATTTTTTGTCAGTGGATTCAATAGGGGGAATGGAGTGTCGCATACTAAAAATTAGGTCACGGTCAAAGGTCACTGTGACCCCAAACTCAGGAAATTATTAAAAATAACGTTTTTGTTTCAGTAGATACATTAGGGGGGCACGATGTGTCACATACCAAAATGTAGGTCAAGGTCAAAGGTCACTGTGACCCCAAAATCTTGAAATTGTTAAAAATTATGATTTTTTGTGTCCATTGAGAAATTACGGGGAGATGTTTGGTCATGTACCAAAATTTAGGTCAAGGTCAATAGTCAAGATCACTGTGACTCCAGAATCAAGAAATCTTTGAAAATTACTTTTTTTTATGTCAGTAGATACATTAGGGGGACATGTGTCCTGTACCAAAATGTAGGTCAAGGCCGAACGTCAAGGTCAATGTGACCCCCAAAATCATGAAATTAATAAAAATCATGATTTTCTTGGTGTCCATTGATACATTGACGAAAGACGATGTGTCGTGCACCAAAATTAGGTCATTGTCAAAGGTCAAGGTCACTGTGACCCCAAAATCAAGAAAACATTAAAAATAACTTTTTTTTCTGCTAGTAGATACATTAGAGAGACATGATGTGTTACATACCAAAATGTGGGTCAACGGCCGAGGTCACTGTGACCCCAAAATCAAGAAATCATTAAAAGTCACATTTTCATATGCCTGTCGAAGACGAGGTCGTGTAATGCGATGTTCCATTCTGTCTATTCCTCCATTAACATTTGTTGTCCATGCGATATCTCTAGTTTCAAGGTATGGATTGGTACCAAACGTTGAGTATACCTTACTCGCATGGCAAAGAGGGACCATACATCTTGAGATCAATTTGTCAAAGGTCAAGGTCATAGTCCCCCAAAACTGAATCAAGTTTAGCTGACTGTGTGTTAGGTTGGAATATTCAGAGTTCTCTCCCCTACATGTATATGGCATTTGTCTTGTGGAGTTGTTTTTTTTAATTTAACGGAAAGAGGGGTCCTTTATGAACTTCATACATGTTTATCAACAAACAAAGGTTTACTTCATCACTTTCTTCTTCCTTCATGAAAAATTCTCTCGCCTGAAAGGAATCCATTTGCAGGAAAACTACTATTTTCTTGTTTTTGACTATTGTCAGTTTCAGTGTGGGATATGTGAGCTCTCGGCTCTTGCTCAAGGTCAACTAGTTACCAAGGGTTAAGCTCATTTTAGTTTATCATTCAATATAAGATGTGATATATATTACATTCTCAGAAGAACAAAATTGTAGACCGTTTTCTGGATTGCTAGCTACCAATTGGAATCAAGGCTATTAAACAACCTTGAAATTTGAACAAATGTAATTCCAGATATACGGGCGTATATTGAAGCCCCTTGGGCTCTTGTTTCATTCTTAATTGACATGAATGATCATTGGTCTGTAAATATAAATTTTGTGGGATATATCGGGTGACTTCCGGTAAAACGAAAGGTAGCGACACACATTAACAAACGGCATGATATTTCAGTGGGACAGCACTATAAAATGGCAGCATTAGATCTGCTCTGTTACAAGAAGGTACCCCTGCCCCTCCCCCTCCCCTCCCTTCCCTTCCCCGTCGTGATATAGCTGAAAAAATGTTGAAAGCGACGTTAAACCCTATTCACTCACTCACTCACTCACTCACACATTAACAAAAACGTCATGTATTTATACACAGCAGACTTCTTTTTGTATCTTCGAATATACAGATCTTTTGATCCAACGGTGAAACAAGTATACCACATATACTATTTAGTCATCGTCCACAAAAGAATTTCTGCGACAATAATCGCAAAGTCTTTTTCTAATGACAGTTTCATTTCCAAATGTATATGAAATAAAATAATAAAAACACACTGGATGGTTCCCTACCAGAGAGAAGCTGTCAACAGTTTTCAGTGATGTCAGCAAGACATTATGATGTTCTTTGCATAAGATCCTTATCACTGACCACTTGTATTTATTCAAGTGAATGCCCAAGTCGTTTTCTAGAGTATGATGTATCTCAGTCACGTTTTGATTGTGACTTCATTTTAACAACATAGACATACATTGGTCACCTCAGGTTCTGAGGGTCAGCATGGATGTTGTAGTTCTGCATTCTTTCAACATTGGATCGATGATCCAGATAGAAATATACCGTGTTAATCGTCACTGGAACATTATTAAGAGTGAGTCAGCGGTGACCCACTTCCCCGGCAACGAGTTCAAATTGATCCAAGATTTTACGCGTGATATGAGCGGACAAAGGTGCCTCTGATGAACGGGTTTGTATATTCGATCTATGTAGTCTAACCGTTTGAGCTGATCTTATTATAGGCTCACCTGAGCTGAGAGAAATAAGAGAATCGTAGTGAGTTGCGAAAGGGAATTCAGCAACGGTATTCAAGCGAATCAACAAGATGCTCTCCCCTGGAGGAATCTCCTTGATATTCACAGGAATGCTGTCGATGCTCTACATTCTTGTTGGGATTCCTGGATTCCATCGGGACGTTACAAATACATGTTGAATGTGAACGACAACAACAACAACAACAACATGGTTTGCTTTCTTCCACTCATGTTCTCAGCCTTGCTATAAATTATCATAGTCTGACTTAAAATAAATTCGATCAATTTGCTTGACGCTATATAGCTGAAATATTGCTGAACGCGACGTTAAACCTTAATTCTCTCTCTCGATGGATCAATCGATCAATTTGTCAAAGCTATTTTTCAAAAATGAGAAATTGCCACCAGAATTTAAGTACACGTGCGAATAATAACAAACCAGTATTGTCCTTCACGTTCACGATTCATCCATGCACATTCTCGGGTATGTTGTTCGAATAACTCAAATGGATACCATATCAAATTTTGAACAAAAAATTTGCAAAAAACATTCTTGGTGTGACTATAAACGTAATTGGATTGAGTAAACGCATCGTTGACGTGAAAGAAAGAAAAAAAGTTCATCCACACAAAACAGCATGAAGGCGAGAGGAATGTTAACCACGCGCAAGGCGTCAAAGATCTCACAGGCACGTGGTGGAATACAGGGGAATGGTTTCGAGAACCTGGGGAATTATGACGAATCCCTGGGGCATTCTGTTGAGAATCAAGGATATCTAGTTATCAACTAACCATTTTAGTCATTTTAAAAGTCTATATTTTAAATCTTTAAATTTCAAGTCCGTGAAACTGAGTGCGGTGTAAGGGAGCAATTTATGCATTTATTCTTATGTTGTAATGTCTATACAAAACTTTTGGGGTAAGGCGTTTGGTGGTATATAGCTTTGTTTGACAAGTTCTGCAATGCTGTTCTGTCACACAGACATAACGTGCACTATAGAAAATTCCCCGGGAATCATCCTGGAATCCAGAGGAATCAACCGGAGAACCATGCAGGGGTCTATAGTTTCTATATACCCCTCTGTGCATTGTGGTGATTACCGTCTTTATTTTGTGGTGTATTGCAAAATGTTGATGTTGAAATACCGTACTGTACGCCCTCAACCGTTGGGCGTACGGGAATTGATACCCGAAAAGAACACAGAGGGAAAAATTCCTTAAAAATTTAAGGAATATTCCCAGACTTCTACACCAGCGGAATATTCCCCAACATAACTAATGGATATTCTTCGAAATGTCGTCAGTTGGGGCGGGGGAAGTTTCCTTAATAGTAAAATTATTTCCGAGCCGACGTTGAGGAATTTCCTTAACAGGCTACGGAATATTCCTTATTGAATATTCCTTAAATTTTAAGGATTTATTTTTCAGTGAAGGATGTCTTCAAAGTAGATACAGTCGATCAACAACATGTATATGGGCTGGTCCATGGACTGCGTCGTCATTTTCTCAAATATTTCCCCGCTATTTGCGATCATAATAGGGTGTATTTTATAATCAGGTTTGTGTGAGCGGCATATCTGAAGTAACGAGATTTCGCCTATCGCTTGCTTGAATTTGGTTTTATTGTTATCACTGATCTGATACGTACGCTGTCGGGTGCTCATATGGCTTGATGACAAATTAATTTCTTTCCAATCATCGGCTCGTGCATATATGGAACCGTCTACATAGAGCTATTCCACAGTGGCTTGGTTAGCAGTGGGTGTCTTCGTCGATGTTGTTAATATTTTTAACAAAAAATTTCGTCAAGAATATAATTATTTCCCACCTCATATACCACAATGACAGTGTATATCATAAAATGCTTTCTAGATACGATCTACACCGATCTACGTACCCCTCCGCCACTATATCTTAGTGGAGGAGGGGTATGTAGATCGGTGTAGGTCGTATAGAAAGCATTTTTTATGATATCCACTACCATTGTGGTATATGTATAGATCTGAAATAATTATATTCTTGACGAAAAAAGAAAAGGTATTAACAACAACATCGACGAAAACACCCACTGCTAACCAAGCCACTGTGAACTATACCCGGTAACACGACTGAAGGTTTAGTCACCTTCACCACAGTAGCTGTTGCCAGTGAACTGTTCAGTGAATTTGTAATGACTAAAATATATGTGACCAGTTCATCTGTGACACAAAGTGCGGAAAGATTCCATCGTTTGACAATAGCGATAATCGATCCCTGTTCCGGTAAATAGCGGATTAAGTTTTTTTACAGACATGATGTGTTTATCGCGCGCAGTGCAGTTACCGCTTCCGTCGGCTCGGAAATAATTTTACTATTATGCAAACTTCCCTCGCCCCAACTGACGATATTTCGAAGGTAAGAACAGTGTTGTTGTGTTGAAAAAAGGTAATATGTAGTAGGCAAAGCCTAAAAGTCAGCGCAGGATATGTGCAACTATACCCATAATGGACAGCTATAACTTTTGTTGTTGTTATTGTTTATCTGTTAATCCACTCCTTAACTCGATGAGTATATTTTCACTGGTGCTACAACTACAAGATAAAATCACATTGTGCTATTTTCCCACAATGCTGTTTGTTATCTTATGCTTGTAAGATGGGACACCATTGTGGGAGAGAGACACGGGTACGTACCCGGGTATAGAAATTCCAGGGTTTCCATGGAAAAAAAAAAGACCCTATAAACACCCTGGAGTATTCGGACAGTTTTCCAGGGTTTTTCCATGCTCTAAATCCAGGGTATGAACATTTGTTTTGAGAAAGGCAGGATATGGTAGTCCAGGGTTTCCATGGACGAGGATGGACACACTTTCCAGGGTTTCCATGCATGGATGTCATGAGGATGGACACATTATCCAGGGTTTCCATGGACAAGGAGGGACAAATTGTCCAGCGTTTTCACAGACGAGGATGGACACTGTCCAGGGTTTGATGGACGAGGATTGACACTGTCCAGGGATTCCATGTGTAGGGTTTCCATGTTTCCTGCAGTATTGCACAGATCAACTCGTTGTGACAACTGATCCATGTAACCGCATATATCTGGAGTCCATATATGCAGGCACTAGATCCCATCATGAGACATAAGAATAATCATTTTGAATATTAAACATCTGCATGAAATGAATAATTGCTATGATTATATGGATCAATATATGTTAGGCCACATTCTAGTTTAATTTATTGGTGTTAAATTGTCAAGATAATAGGTTTTTTTTCAACGCCATTTTTGCGGTTGTAAATGTTACTACCGGTCCCCTTGAATATATTCATTGTCAGCTTATTAATGTAATACTGAAAGACACTATATTAAATTATCAGGAATTCCACAGAGTATATACAATTATCAAAGTTCTGCAATATGGGCACAAGTCTTTGCAGCAGACCTTCAGCTGCAGAAATGTGCAGAAGCTCTTCTGAATCACTTTGAATAGGATTAAGTTGTGAACATGTGTGAATGTCTCAGAACATTACATTGATAACAGAACATTGTGTACGTCTTATTATTGAGTGTAATGAATAAG
>JAVTVY010051944.1:0-27062 GCA_036873755.1 Hanleya hanleyi
ATGGTATGGATGGTAGTGATGGTATGGATGGTAGTGATGGTAGGAATGGTATGGATGATAGGAATGGTAGTGATGGTATGGAATGGTAGTGATGGTATGGATGGTAGTGATGGTATGGATGGTAGTGAAGGTAGGAATGGTATGGATGGTAGTGATGGTATGGATGGTAGTGATGGTAGGAATGGTATGGATGGTATGGATGGTAGTGATGGTAGGAATGGTAATTATGGTATGGATGGTAGTGATGGTATGGATGGTAGTGATGGTATGGATGGTAGGATGGCATAGATGGTAGTGATGGTATGGATGGTAGTGATGGTATGGATGGTAGTGATGGTAGGAATGGTAGCGATGCTATGGATGGTAGTGATGGTATGGATGGTAGTGATGGTATGGATGGTAGTGATGGTAGTTATGGTAGGAATGGTAGTGATGGTATGGATGGTAGTGATGGTAGTGATGGTATGGATGGTAGTGATGGTAGGAATGGTATGGATGGTAGTGATGGTATGGATGGTAGGAATGGTAGTCATGGTATGGATGGTAGTGATGGTATGGATGGTAGTGATGGTAGGAATGGTATGGATGGTATGGATGGTAGTGATGGTATGGATGGTAAGAATGGTATGAATGGTAGTGATGGTATGGATGGTAGTGATGGTATGGATGGTATGGATAGTAGTGATGGTATGGATGGTGGTGATGGTATGGATGGTAGGAATGGTATGAATGGTAGTGATGGTATGGATAGTAGTGATGGTATGGATGGTAGTGATGGTATGGATGGTAGGAATGGTATGGATGGTAGTGATGGTATGGATGGTAGTGATGGTATGGATGGTAGGAATGGCATGGATGGTAGTGATGGTATGGATGGTAGTGATGGTAGGAATGGTAGCGATGGTATGGATGGTAGTGATGGTAGTGATGGTATGGATGGTAGTGATGGTAGGAATGGTAGTGATGGTATGGATGGCAGGAATGGTAATGATGGTATGGATGGTAGTGATGGCATGGATGGTAGTGATGGTATGGATGGTAGTGATGGTAGCGATGGTAGTGATGGTATGGATGGTAGTGATGGTAGGAATGGTAGTTATGGTATGGATGGTAGTGATGGTATGGATGGTAGTGATGGTATGGATGGTAGTGATGGTATGGATGGTAGTGATGGTAGGGATGGTAGCGATGGTATGGATGGTAGCGATGGTATGGATGGTAGTGATGGTATGGATGGTAGTGATGGTATGGATGGTAGTGATGGTATGGATGGTAGTGATGGTATGGATGGTAGTGATGGTAGGAATGGTAGTGATGGTATGGATGGTAGTGATGGTATGGATGGTAGTGATGGTATGGATGGTAGTGATGGTAGGAATGGTATGGATGGTAGTGATGGTATGGATGGTAGTGATGGTAGGAATGGTAGTGATGGTATGGATGGTAGTGATGGTATGGATGGTATCACAGGTACATCTTTTAATCATAAGAAACATGTGTACCAAGTTTCATAATCATTCAATGACAGCTGACAACTGCAGCAAACTGTGGTGTACAGATGTACATGTGCACTTCGGCTAAACGCAAAACTCAATCAGTTGCCATAATTTGGAGAAAATTAATATTTCATCTCAAAAATAGCACAAATAAATCCTCCAATCATAAGAAACATTTGTACCAAGTTTCGTAATCATCCAATGAGAGCTGACAACTGCAGCAAACTTATCATGTACATGTATATGTATACATGTAGAGGCCTACATGTACAATTTACCTAAACAGAAAACTCTTCATTTGCCATAATTTGGAGAAAAATTAATATTTCTTGTCAAAAATAGCACAGGTACATCCTCTAATCATAAGAAACATGTGTACCAAGTTTCATAATCATCCAATGACAGCTGACAACTGGAGCAAAGTTACCATGTAGATGTATATGTATACATGTAGAGGCCTGTATGTACAATTTACCTAAACAGAAAACTCTTCATTTGCCATAATTTTTAGAAAAATTAATATTTCTTCTCAAAAATAGCACAGGTACATCCTCTTATCATAAGAAACATGTGTACCAAGTTTCATAATCATCCAATGACAGCTGACAACTGGAGCAAACTTACCATGGACATGTATATGTACAATTTACCTAAACAGAAAACTCTTCATTTACCATAATTTGGAGAAAAATTAATATTTCTTGTCAAAAATAGCACAGGTACATCCTCTAATCATAAGAAACATGTGTACCAAGTTTCATAATCATCCAATGACAGCTGACAACTGGAGCAAAGTTACCATGTAGATGTATATGTATACATGTAGAGGCCTACATGTACAATTTACCTAAACAGAAAACTCTTCATTTGCCATAATTTTGAGAAAAATTAATATTTCTTCTCAAAAATAGCACAGGTACATCCTCTTATCATAAGAAACATGTATACCAAGTTTCATAATCATCCAATGACAGCTGACAACTGCAAGAAACTTTCCAAGTACAGATGTACATGTGCACTTCAGCTAAACGCAAAACTCATTCATAGGGATTTTAACATTAGAGTACCCCAGGGGTAGTACCCCCAGGTGGCATACCCACCCCCCATATTTTTTATATTTTTTTTATATTTTTTCTAATTTTTCTAGATTTTTTTTTAACTTGCTAAACCAAAAACCCATTCATTTCCAGGCAGGGGACACCGACACCGACACCGACACCGACACCGACACCGACGACGACATCCTCTTTCCCCCTCTCACAATATCTCCCCTTTACTTCGTAAGGCGAGATAAAAATGATCAACAAACCCCAAAAAACTTTTGCGGCTACCGGTATGACAAAACAACTATTCTGAACCAAATATTGCCTCTCTGATATTTTGTGAAAAGTATTGTATGTTTTGATTGGCATGTAGTAAAGTTTTGAGTCGATACACAACACGTCTTCTGTTTTTTACTTAGAACACGTTTCCATTCATGACCGAGATGACCTAAATCTAGGACGCACGTAGGCCTAACATGAACAGACAGTCTGACAACATGCGCGAGTATATTGTAACTCATGAACTGAGTATTTATCGATAAAAGCGTTGTTTTAAATATCCGATCATAAGTTTCCGCAAAATCATGGGTGCAGGTCAATCAAAAGACAATTATGCAGCTATCATAATAATATTTATTATAATTTATCGTTTGGAGCCGCGTTTGGAAGCAACAGCAGGTTACGGCAACAACAACATCATCACATGAATTACTGAAACTTACAATTCGATCACCCCATTTTTCGGGATTTGACACAATGATTTGCAATAAATCGATCACCCCTATCTTTTTATCACCTCAAATATCACTTCCAGTGACCGAATTATTCGGGGAATTACCGTAGCGTTTTCAGTGTGTAAATATGGAAGTCGTCTGCTGTATTTATTAGCCAAGTTTATCACCAAAGAAGAAATTAGATAGCACAGAATAAAGACAATAGTGCTTTGTAATCTCGTATAAAATTTCATTTCATTCTGTTGGATATAGTTTTGTGTGCAGGAGGAATATAAGCCCCTGACCCCCGCTATTACGACCCACATGCAGCACTAAATGGTCACAATAGGCTATCTTATTTCAGACTGCATAATTTTCTTGAAACACTCCCAAGTCAAAATGTGCACGTCCGAAATTTAATCAAATTTTCCCTGTGATCATCAATCCAGAACATTGCTTTTGTTTTAAAACAACGTAAAAATAGAAGTAAAATTCTGGTCTGAATTATAATTTCAGTTGCCAGAAATCAGGTAGAACACGTCTCAAGCCATCTGGGAACCCAGAGCCTAAATTGCTGGTTTATAGTTGAACCTCCTCATTGTCAAGGAGTTTCTGCCACCCCCAAAAATATTTCATGGTTCAGTTACATATACACAAGTTAATAAGAAATGCATCAACATTATGGAATAGTGTGTTCTCCAACATACAACTCTTCACCTCATGTCTGGTGTCAACTACCCTTATTCCCAACTGCTCGCAGCCCACTAGGATCGGGGATATATGTCCTCCAACCAATGTGAACACATTCTTCACCCCATGAGACTGTCAAAAGAAAACCAAAATAAATTTAAAATAAAACTAAGAGGTAAACATGTAAGCAAATCAGTTAATTGGTAGGTTTTTTGTTTAATAAATGTCACTGTTATGAAATCAATTTATTTGGAGGAGAAATTAATAATCTGGCATCTTTAGTTTGAATTACCTGTATCACCACTACCACAAGTACGCTATATATGTTATATTGTATTGAAGGTAGAGTGGTCGATTTGCAATTCAATCAGAAAGTATTTCTCTTACCACAATTCACCCTTGCCCCTGTACTCTAAAAACATTGATACAGTATCACCAATATGAAAGCTTAGGCTATGGTAACTTTTCTCACTGCATAGGAGCCTATATGATTGTATGAATACATTAAATAGGTCTCCATATCATGCTTGATAAACATTGTATATAGACTAGAAATGTGCTGATTTTGTCTTTTTCCAACCTTCAAAACCTCTGCCACCAGTTCTCCGCCATGTCTCTTAGATGTCTCATCAACCTGTTCAAAATGAGGAAAGGGTCATAAGACTTCTCTTAAATATACAAGTAACACACCCACGACTACATGACTACAGACGAGACCTACTGTGAAACATGAGATTGATCTAATCAAAACCCCTCGGCTTTCCCCAAGTGACTGAGACCCATGTGTAGTGTGAATTGGGGAAGAGATAGTTCTATGTGGGATGATCAAGATATACCGGTAGTTGGTTACATTCAGGCATATAGGACAGAAACAGAAAAATTATATATCTGTAAAGGGGCATAGCTCTGTAAAATATGGGTCGAGGGGAGCCACTTTCGATAGGCATCTGACTTAGCACTCTGTAAAATAAGAACGGGGAGGAATAAGCTGTACCGAACACGGATCTGCAGCTATAACTTGTACTTTCAGCTACAGATAACAAAATCGGAGGTTATTATATCCAAAAGGGGCATTACTCCATAAGCCGAGGCGAGTAATCCTTTGTTGACTTGTAGAATACAACAATATAAATAAGTTTCCAAAATATAGTAGCTATACCGAACACAATTCTGCGGATAAAGTTGGTTACATTCAGGCATATAGGACAGAAATTAATATATCAGTAAAGGGGCATAACTCTGTAAAGTATGGGCCGAGTGGAGCCACTTTCGATAGGCGTCTTGACTTAGCACTACTGTAAAATAAGAACCGAGAGGAATAAGCTGTACCGAACATGGATCTGCAGATATAACTTGTACATTCAACTACAGATAACAAAATTGGAGATTATTACATCCGAAAGGGGCATAACTCCATTAGCTGAGGCGAGTAATCCTTTGTTGGCTTGTAGAATACAGCAATATAAATAAGTTCCCAAAATATAGTAGCTATGCCGAACACAGTTCTGCAGATAAACATTCAGGCATATAGGACAGGAATAGAATTTAATATATCTGTAAAGGGGCATAACTCTGTAAAATATGGGCCGAGGGAGCCACTTTCGATAGGCGTCTGACTCAGCACTCTGTGAAATAAGAACCGAGACGAATAAGATGTACCGAACACGGATCTGCAAATATAACTTGTACATTCAACTACAGATAACAAAATCGAAGATTATTACATTCAAAGGGGGCATAACTCCATAAGCCGAGGCAACTAATCCTTTGTTGGCTTGTAGAATACAAGAATATAAATAAGTTTCCAAAATATAGTAGCTATACCAAACACAGTTCTGCAGATATAGCTGGTTACATTCAAGCATATAGGACAGAAACAGAAATTCATATATCTGTAAAGGGGCAGAACTCCGTAAAATATGGGCCGAGGGGGGCCACTTTCGATAGGCGTCTGACTTAGCACTAGATAAATAAGTGTTGAAAATTTTGTGGTTGTGTCTCAAGCGGTTTTCCCTAAAATGCGGTAACGGACGGACGGACGGACGTACGGACGGACGTACATGGCAACGACAATACCCCGAGGCCAAAATGGCCGAGGGGTAAAAAGGTAATAATGTGGCAATGCTACTTTAGCACTGAAGGTTCAGAAAGGAAGACATAGTGACCGAATATGTGATTTGTATGACTTCCTCGGCAGCCAATGGGCACACTTTTCTGTTGTCTTTTTTGTCTTCCACCCCTCCTCCACCGCCAACAACCCTGCCACGCCTCTATTCCAATATGAGGACTAATGATCTAAGTCTCTCAAGGTCATCTAAGCTATTAAGATGACAAATCATTAAGATGACAAATCATCTTGGATGCCCAGCACTGGACTCCTGTCAATAGCTTTAAGCACTAGACAAAGTAGGGGTTCACACTGGGATAGCATACTCTATAGTGTGGACGCATTAGCGGCTTACACAAAGCAAAAAACTCATAGCATCCAAGTCCACAAAATGGGTGAGTAATGAGTGAGTAAATATGATTTAAACAGTATTTCAGTCATATCATGACATCTGGTTTCTACAGTGTATTATTTTTCACACACGGGAACCACACAGAAAGAGTCCTGTTCCTTTTTAACACCCGGTACCCCACAGGAGGGGTCCTATATCCGGAAACTCTACAGTCCATAAAATGTTTTCAATGATATGATCATGCTTGTAGGCAAAGCGCACATGTTTTTAAGTAGTCAGGTAGGTGATGTGGCAACTGGTTGGCAGATTATACCCTAAATCTTTGGGTCGACATATAAACCTCCTAAATATTTTTCAGATCTCTCTTCCTATAGCTGGGAGAGATCTACTAGATCTAACTTTGTCTCATTCTTTTGTTCATGGTCTCAGCCACTTTAATATTTAGGATCAGCCTTTAAGAGAATAATGTACACTAGTACTAGGAGAACGAACAAAATTGTTGTACTGTCTACACTATCCAAAAATGATACAGTCGAAACACGATACACTTCAAGATTATCACGTCTTTTGCACTTCAACACAATTTTGAGAATGGTGTCATATGTGAGAAGACAGGGTTGATCTTTCAGTGTTGCAGTTTTGTCACATTTTCATCAGTTTAATCAACAAAATAATGCATAGATCAAATGGTATACTTTTCTAGCAAGCATGTTGGAATGTTTTCACATGAATGTTTCTCCTCGAAAAGCAGTCATGATTAAACCCCCAGAAATAGCCACAACTTGCACAGTATATGTAAACCAAAATCTATGTATACATCTGCAGAATTCCCATTGTCACATGTTATCATGTAACCAAACAATGAGGTCATGACTCAGAAGGCGGGAATCAATGTACTCTCATTGGCAGTTTCCGAATATGATTCTGATCCTTCTCCATTGTTGTATTATTTTATTACTTCCTAATCATTTCAACACTTTATCTGTATTACAGAATAATGAACCATTTGTCATTACATTTTTTAATATACTTCCTCCATTTACAATTACTGGACCATTGTATCGAATTCGGGCAGTTCTTTCATTCATGTATATAGCACTGTTCTTCTACATTTACAATGTCCTCAAAAAGTACCAAAAAAAAATAATAATAAGAACCGAAACAAATCAACATAATGGGCAATTCCCACTGAAGTTCAAGTTAATCCCATCTGCACAAGTCCAGGTAATCCCTAAATCCTTGAAGAAGGTTTACCTGGACCTTTTTGGTGATTCGTCGGAGTTCTCGAGTCGTTGCATCTATGACACAATCTCATACAGCTGTTGTTTTGAATTAGCGTGTCGGTATTTGAAGCATGCGGTTTTCGCTTTGACACCCGATGTCGATTTCAGCCTAACTTCAAAGGCAGTCTAGCTGGCGATGAAATTCAAACCAGTCAAAACTCAAACCTCCCTGCGGATTGACCTAATGAGCTGCTTCAGCGCGCTTACTGATTGATTCGGTTTAGCTGTTTTAGTGGGAACCCCTCGAGCTATTTATATCCAGAACTGCTATCGGTAACTATCCAAGCCAGTGTATCGGTCATAACCTATAGGTTGATACACTGGCTCGCGAGGATGGTTAATCCCTGCACAATGCTGTCCGGCCTCGATGGCAGCGGACCATGCAAAGACACCTGGTTGACCACTTAAGCTGAGGTTCATCATTCCAAGCCCCTATGCCTTTAATAAAGAATATATTTTTAATCGATGACAACTGGTATATTTTCCACCTGAAGTTGATAAAATTATCATAAATGTAATCTTATTGGTGTTAGAATGTAAGAATATTTTATCCATATTATCACATTTACACCAGTTACCAATAGTTGAAAACCCCACTCCATGTTATAAACATAAAGGAGAGATGATCAGAACAACCCTTAGACGCATTGACCCAGGTACTGTATACCAGTGTCGCCGACAAATTTATGATGAGGCAAGACAGCATTGTCCATGGATGTGGAAAGAGCCCATTAATGTCCGAGCTAAACATTTAGCGTATAGGATTCCCACACGAAGCGGAAATGGAAAAGTGTATAGTTTCTGGACCAGTGGCTGTAGTTATTGTTGTTGTTGTGCCTTGGACATTGCAAGTCAATGATCAGATGCAATCTCGAAACCAGAGCTATCCGGTCCTGTCCTCCCTACTAGGCTCTGGGACGGCGCTCAGCACTACGATCGGTCATTGGATAGCACACAAAACCCTAGAATTTAGAACATAACGAGAGCGTATCTGTGGAGATTAAGCCAACGTCCCGACGTCATGGATGTTACGAGCGCGTCTGAAAGATGACGTAACCTACCAGAACTCTTCATGCATTCTTGCGAAACATTTTCTATTCTGACGTCATGACGTTATGACAGGCTGGCCATGCAAGTGACTCATGACTGACGTTTCATAAAGAATTGGATACGTTCCAATGGAACCGGAAGAGGACACGTGAACGAATGTTTCAATGTATTATGGGACCAATTTTCAGTGAGCGTCGTCCCAGGGGTTCATAGGAGCGGCCAATTGTCCAGCGGAGAGCGACCCCTGGTGGCGAGGTTGGATCAGATGACGTCTTGCGCACTGCACAGTTCATGAGTTGCAAACAAACTCGTACGGGTAGCAACAACCAGATTAATTGAACATGTTAACGTTGAAACCTTATGGAAAAGCTGATAAATTATTCCCAGTCTTCTTAGGACCAATAAAACGCCGAGAGTTGCTGCAGACAGTCCGACAGGGATGATATATTTCTTCAGAAGTGCCTGCACATCTCCCCATTCATGTCCCAATGCCGCCATTTTGTCAGGTCACATGGTGTTGTAGGTCACATGATCAAATTGTCCTTGATCCCTAGACTCGTACCCAGCTCCAATTCGCTATCGCTCTATCGGTGCGTTAGACTGGATGAGTCTCTATTTCATATGTACTATTTATATATACGTTTGATAAGTAAATAAATAAAATGAAAAAAAAAAAAAATGAAAAAAAATATTTTTAAAATAGAGACTAGACGATTTGATGGGTTTCGTCGTGTAAAGATTCCATCTGGAGGCGTGGTTAGTCTGGACGATTGACATGTTTTTACCTTCGGTCGCAACATTTGTATCAATTTCATTCTAACGCCATACTGTGACGTCTCGGCAGTAACGTCATTCTCATTGTTGAGGTCATGGTAGTAACGTCATTCTCATTGTTGACGTCACATGAACGCATTGCTTCCAGTGTGCGTATATGAACGAACCAATCAAATCCTTTGAGTTGGGGGCGGGGTCAGAATACGGAGTTTTCATTGGTGACAAAAATGCACAGTATATTGTGCATTTTTTCTTGCAAAGTTAGCTCCCTTGTGACGTTCCGTCCAGTCCCTGTTTCAAGCATTTCTTAATAGGCAGAGTTACTTCCTCTTGTTTCCCGTTTAAAATACATTATGAAACAGGGGCTGAATCCAGTCTATCGGTGCGTGTGAGTTGAGGGCTAGGTACGAGTCTACTTGATCCCTTGATCCGATAGGGCCATCAAGCTTCGTCTGGAGCTGTCCTTCACCAGACGCTTGTGTCCTTCCCCAGACGGAGACTTCTGTTGTCCGTGTGGGGACGGCTGCGTTAACATTTGTACTAGCTCATGTTAATACGGATACATACCAGGCCAGCATGCATCTCAATATCTATGGCTTCGCAAACATGTAATATATACCTGACTATACGCTAAGAATTAACGTTCTCGCAAGCTATTCACATTCCGTACATATTCCATTATTTAGAATAGAAATAAAACATAATATATACCAGGTAGCTCATGACTATACGTTGATATTATAACATTCATATTATCATGGTATGGTATTTCTTGTCTTTAAGAACCAAGGCTCTTGCAAACTGATTTATATTTATTAGATATTCCATGGAAAAAATGCAACACTGCAACATGCACCGGGTATACACCTATACGCTATTCGAGTATAACATCCATATTACAAAAGGAGTCCATCTCTTAAGATGTAAGGCTCTTGAAAACAGTTATCACGACGCCATGTTTCTCTTAAGCACGAAAGACTCTCCCAAATTTTGACGGCCGGCAAAAAAAAAAAAAAAAACACAAACAAACAAACAAACGAAAAAAGGAAAGAAAGAAAGAAAAAGAAACCTAACATAGCATATAAGATCACGTATCTTATTCAATTATTACAGGAGAAGTAAACTTATCACCGCCAGTGCATATACCATTAGGCCTAAAATAAGATTGCAATTGATCAGTGATCAAAGCCATAGATTGACGATTTCGGGCTTCAATCGAGAATGGAATAGTGTGCTCCAAATCCAATCAAATGCCGCCTATTTGGACAAAAACATCAAAACTTCCGATGAGGAGAATTTTTCGTAACTTTTTCACTACAAACTTATTTTGTTTTTCAATTGAGATCCCAGTACTTCTTTATTCACAAACAAGAGATATACAAACTCTCAACTACTTTTCATAAAGAAAGCCTAGAAATAAACCTACTGTCTTTCCCAGATAATAAATCCCAGACGTTTTTGGTGATATTTCGAAGAAAATTTATCGTACAACATTGAAACTTCACACAGTATATAAACTAAAAAGCCCGAATTGTATTTCTGTCTTTCATTAAAATTTGTTGAGAACTGACCAAAGTCACCGATACTTACCATGTTATTTTGGAGCCACGATAACTTTGATCTGCCATTGTTAAAACATGCGAGCTTGACGTAAAAAGTCAAAAATATCTCACAAATTTCCCATCTAATTTTTGTTTTCGCGATTTATTGAGAACTACTGGCGGGGAATAAATTTAGTATTTTTTTTATCTACTGTGTGAAGTTTCAATGTTGTCGGATAAATTGTCCCAGAGATATCGTCGGAAACGTGAGAGACGAAACGTGCTCAGACACGCGCTGCTATCAGGGCACGACAGTATTGTCTAAGGATTAACTTGAAATATAGTGCAAACCTGAGACTGAATGATCACTTCAGCTTGTATATCATTGCAGTGATCGTCTTTGTTATGAGACATTTTGGGATAAATCAAAGTTCAGTTGTTACAACGTTATACTACTCAGATGCTCCCAGAGAGTACCAATTTACCATCAAGTTTCACAAAAAATTCTTAAGCTGCGAGGGGGGATACCCCACTCTCAGACTCTCCCCCTCTCAAGCCCCCCCAAATCTGACAACTTGTCTACGCCCTTGACACGGACGATGAAGTTGTTGAAAAGCGGGCTAATATTATTCCCAGCAACACAAAAAAATCGAACAAAGCGTCCGCCAGAACTTTGAAGTATATTACCTGAAAGAGAAGGGACAGAGAGAAGAATTCGAAGGATTCTCGGCCGAGAGGTTAGCAGAGGTACTCAGTCATTTTTATTTGGATGCCCGAAAACAAGACGGAGAATTGTACAAAACATCCACTCTCGAAAACTTTCGACATTCTCTGAATCGTTACCTGAAGGCCCCACCGTATTTGAAAACTTTTGATTTGATTAGAAATTCGGAGTTTAATGAAGCCAACGAGTGCTTCAAAACCGCACTTGCAGAGTTGAAGGCATCTGGAAAAGGCTACACCGATCATTATGAGCCCATAAACGAGTCCGATCGTTGTAAACTCTACAAGTCTGTTCTCATGTCCCCAAAAACCCCAACTGGGCTTGCAAATAAAGTTCAGTTCGATGTACGTCTGTTCTTCTTTAGAAGGGGAGTGGAGAATATGGAAAAGATGACAAAAAACACATTCATCATCAAGCGGGACCCGAAAACTGGGCAGAGGTATGTGAAAAAAAAGGAGGATGAACTCACAAAAAAAATCGCCGGGCCCAGCAAAAAGAGGGTGTTACCGGATTCATGCCTGAAGAAGAAGGTTCCCCGTTCTGTCCTGTTCCTTCATTCGAAAGTTATATCTCCAAACTCCATCCGAAATGTGATCGCTTGTGGCAGTACCCGGTTGATAGTTTCCTCGACGACGATAAAGTTTGGTATTATAACAAACCTATTGGGAAACACCGCTTGGCAGCCTTCATGACCAACCTGGGCACTCGTCTGAAACTTTCTGAACCATACACTAACCACAGTATACGAGCAACCGGCATCACCATCCTTGGTAGAAACAACTATTCAGCATCTCAAATAATGGCTGTCACAGGTCACAGATCTGTCTCGTCGCTGTCGGTTTACCAGCGAGTAAGTGATGGCGAGAAACTGCAAATGGGCCGCACGGTTGTCAGTAGCCTTTCCTGACACGATGGGTTCAACCCGAAAGACGAATACCGGTACGCATACACTTCCAGTAAAATGTTCTTGTCAAACCCCATCCTGCAGAAACTGTGACATCATCTTCTCAGTACCCTGCACCCACGTCAAATGATGCCACGTCGGCCGTGTTACACACCCAGGATGTACGAGCAGAAGGCCATGCCGACGACTTTGATTTTGATCTTAATCGGCTGTTTTGTGAATTCGACAGCACCGCTGTCCCGCCCACATCGTGTGACATTCCCACAGCTATCCTGGTCGCCGCAAATCCCTCAGCGCCAATGTTCAATAACTGCACAATAAATGCAATCAACATCATCGTGCGAAAATGAAGCAAATACCTATACTTCTGCCAAATTGTGCAGGACAGTTTGATTTTTCCGATTTTTCTCTCGAACTGTAAATTTAAGTCAGTTCTTGTTGGTCCTTCTCCTGTGTGATGTTGGAAACATGACACAAGTGACACTGTCGAGTGACACGGTGTTGAATTATAGACAGAATGGAAATGTAACAGTTCACACGTGTATTTGAAACTTACATATCCACGCAACAGATGTGAATCCGGAACGGGTCTTTCGATGTATTTATTAACAAATGGTATATAATCTAGATATTATACTCGTCGATGGCTATTAAATATTAAATATGAAATTGAGATTAAGCTTAATGTTCCAGTATTTTATACGTTTCTGATTTTCAGAATAGAACATAAGAGATGAAGCTGAATTTGAAGTTTGTTCATTCTTTATCACCGAAGCCCACCGGTATTTCACACGGAAACCGGGTTCATTGTTCACGGATTACAGTATATGTTATCGTTATCTTTGCTCCTCCCTTAGTACGTTTTAAAGATAAGGATTGTAAAAATGATACATTTGTCTTTGTGTTCATTTTTTCGAGTCCGATCGAAGTCCGTTCCATTATGTCGGCCTTGAAGTCCAAAGTGATTCTTAATGCTCTGAGATATGATAAATTCGTTATACATCGCCCTTCCGGGGTAATACGAGATTCGATTTGGTTTCTCTCGCCATATTTTCCTCGGCTGCGCCTCGGAAAAATATGGTGAGAGAAACCAAATCTCATCCCGTATTACCCTGGAAGGGCGACGTATAACTAATAATATCATACTCCAACTATACTACTGAAACACAAATAGAATCATGAATACAAGGGTTATACAGTAGGAAAGATACATACACTTCTCCATCGTGAGTTACTGACATGTATACACATATTCATTGGATCAGCATTTGAGTGAAAGTGGATGAGGCTATGGGGAATTGTATTGATTTCTGGAAAGCCGGTCAGAAAGCATCAAATAAAAAAACGTAGGCTAGTTTCCAGCAACAGAGAAGCGGTCAACAGTTATATTTTTCAATGATGCCGGCAAGACATCATGATGTTCCAAAAATATCAAATTCGTATCGCTGATCAGTATTCTTAATCCATATGATATTCGTAGTGAAGTCGTCATCTAGAAAATGATGTATCTCAGTAAAGACTCTTTGATTGTGTGTGTTCATATGAACACCATGAGGATTTTGAAGTACATGGGTTCATATGGCCCCTAGCTTTGGGTTGAGCGGAATTAGACAAAATTTACGAAATATAACGCTAAAAATCTTAGACGCAACGCTAGTAGTAGGGTAAGGGTAAATTGCCTCAACTTTCACCCGGATGTAGTGACGTCATGGGGAGGATTGGGGAGGAACTAGTGGTGCCATCTGTACACATTGGTGGCAAAAACCCGCACTAGGGGGAGACAACTCGATCTGCATATTGGCGGCTGATGTGGGAGTGGGTTGAAAATGGCGGCTGATGTGGGTGTGGGTGTGGGTTGAAAATGGCGGCTGATGTGGGTGTGGGTGTGGGTTCAAAATGGCGGCTGATGTGGGTGTGGGTGTGGGTTCAAAATGGCGGCTGATGTGGGTGTGGGTGTGGGTTCAAAATGGCGGCTGATGTGGGTGTGGGTGTGGGTTCAAAATGGCGGCTGATGTGGGTGTGGGTGTGGGTTCAAAATGGCGGCTGATGTGGGTGTGGGTTGAAAATGGCGGCTGATGTGGGTGTGGGTTCAAAATGGCGGGGTGTGTGTGTGGTCAAAATGGCGGCGCAAGGGAGCAAACGAGGCGGTGGGGAGGTCACGGGGAGAAAAAACCCTCACATTACCCTAAAAAAACCTCTAAGCCATATAATAATAATAAACATAATCTATAGGTGTTGTACCATGTTAATAGGATCAGTCTAGCATCTGTACCACCCTAGGGTCGAGCGTTTATTGTCCCGTGTATCTCCGCAAGAAAACAACAAACAAAATGGCGGCTCCAGGATGGTGCGGGGACGCCCTTTCCACATCACGGCGTCGATCATAGCGCCATCTGCACACACTGACGCAAGGGAGACAACTCGTGTGGCCCAAGGATATGGAAATAGCCGTGTTGGCATGTAGGGGAGTTACTACTGGTCCAATGGGGTCATATGAGGTATCCAAGTGAAGCTTAGGCGAAGGGGCATCTGACTGGACTAGCGGCTTGGGCGTTGTTACCATTCTGCGCATGCGCGGTGGCCCAAGGGTATGGAAATAGCCGTGTTGGCATGTAGGGGAGTTACTCATGGGCCGATGGAGTTGTATGAGGTATCCAAGTGAAGCTTATGTGAAGGGGCATCTGACTGGACTAGCGGGTTTGAACTAGCGTCATTCTGCGCATGCGCGTTGGCCCAAGGGTATGAAAATAGCCGTGTTGGAGCTAGGGGAGTTACTCATGGGCCGATGGAGTTGTATGAGGTATCAAAGTGAAGCTTAGGTGAAGGGGCATCTGACTGGACTAGTGGGTTTGAACTAGCGTCATTCTGCGCATGCGCGGTGGCCCAAGGGTATGAAAATAGCCGTGTTGGAGCTAGGGGAGCTACTCATGGTCCGATGGGGTCGAGTGAGGTATCAAAGTGAAGCATTCGTGAAGGGGCATCTGACTGGGCTAGTGTGGTTGAACTAGCGTCATTCTACGCATGCGCGGTGGCCCAAGGGTATGGACATAGCCGTGTTGGAGCTAGCGAAGCTACTCATGGGCCGATGGGGTCGAGTGAGGTATCGATGTGAAGCTTAGGTGAAGGGGCATCTGACTGGACTAATGGGGTTGACATAGCGTCATTCTGCGCATGCGCGGTGGCCCAAGGGTATGGACATAACCGTGTTGGAGCTAGCGAAGCTACTCATGGGCCGATGGGGTCGAGTGAGGTATCGATGTGAAGCTTAGGTGAAGGGGCATCTGACTGGACTAGTGGGGTTGACATAGCGTCATTCTGCGCATGCGCGTAGACGTTTTGGGATGTAGGGGAGTCCCTAATGATCCGATGGGGTCGTATGAGGTATCAAAGTGAAGCTTAGGTGAAGGGGCATCTGAGGGGTTGGGTGTGCGGTAGGAATATCATTCTGCGCATGCGCAGATGCAATGCGGAGCTCTCATCCAATCAGAAGCGAGTATTTCAAATCCGTCACAGAGCTCTCGTCCAATCAGAAGCGAATATTTTGACCCGGTGCATTATGGGACATATCCAAGATGGCGGCACGTATGTTCAAGATGGCGGCACATCCGGTGTCGAATGCGCAGGTCACGTGGGGGTTGTGACGTCACTTCCGGGTTTTTACAGAATGCTCAAACACACGACCTCCAACTTTCCCGGCCCCGGCCCCGCCCCGGCGCCCCGCAGCGCGCGCGCGGGTTCTCCGGAAGTGCGCATCATCACGCGGATGAATGTCGGATCTGTATTATGCAATCGGATAGCGGTTGTTGTGAAAAAAACAACAACTTTAGCAATGTTTATATAGTTTATTACCCCCAATGTTACCTCATACCCAGGCTGGGGGAGCCGCCCTGGGTATGTTTAGTATGTTCACAGCAAAACAAATTGAAATATCAAACACCATGTTTTATTATTTAACACATTGTCACATTAGGTACAAGTGTTTACTGAGCTCAAGTCAATGATCAGCATGTAGACATAGAGTGTGTGTACGGCATGATATTCATCAGTGCACGGGTGACGCATTCAACCGATGGGGGTGATCGGTCAGCTTGGTAAGGAAAAACGTGACATTGGTTACCCTCTCTACCACCCATTGAATGTTGGGGCGTTGACGATGCGCCCATCCTAAGGCATCCACGGTGTCCAGTATCTCCAGCATCGTCTCTAGTGACCCCCGGTTAATGATGGTGACCGGCTGGTCAAACACATGGTTGTTGGCACTGGGATAATAATACTGTAAATGGTCCCTCTTTTTGTGACGTAAGATGTACCCGAAAGCGACATTCAATTTAAAGGCCGTAGTTTGATCGTTGAAGATGGCTTCCACGTAGCTGCGTAGACAGGTGCAGTTGGTCAGTGGGAAATTGTAGATATCTTGAGGGTGGAAACAGTACCGTGTCATGGACCAATGGCGCCGATCGATGTCACTGATTGGATGGTTGTCCTGTAAGAGATCGCTAGGAACATTTATGGGCTCCACCAGAAAATGTTCGATGTTGTCAGGACTCGAAACCGTAACGCTGGGGTCCGGCTGGATATTCAGGCTCTTCAGAACTGTGGGTATAGGCGGGTTCTCCGTCGTCATCGCATCACCAGTGGCGTTCGTCTCCCCGGGCTTATCTTCACTGGGTCTCACCTTCCGCGGCTCCTCTTCAGTAGGAGGTTGTCGTTCATGCTCATGGGCATGAATCAAACGTTGGTGTAGCCGACCACAATCCTCGCATGGACGCTAGGGTGGCCCATGAATTGAACGTTCATGGCGCAGTAAGGCATCTTCCCGATTAAATGACCGTGCGCCTCCACTCAACGTTTCTCAAATTTGGCGATACATATCGCATGCTGATAGCAAAGTACGAACGTAGCGTGCAAGATCTATGGCGCTACGTTTCGTAACTTGTGTCTAATTCCGCTTAACCCGGGGCTAGGGGCCGTATGAACACATGTACTTCAATATCCTCATGGTGCTCATATGAACAGTCACAATCAAAGCGTGACTGAGATACATCTTTTTTGGATAACGACTCTAAAACGAATATTACGGATTAAGAATACTGATCAGCGATACGGATTTGATATCTTTGGAACATCATGATGTCTTGCCGGCATCATTGAAACTGTTGACCGCTTCTCTCTTGCAGGAAACAAGCCTATGTTTATGTATACTATGATTGTCTTTTTGAATTTGGTGCTAATACTGTTATATGGAAAATGGAATAGGTCTTCGGATTATGGACGCGGATATTCTCTAATGGACGACGGCTGGATTATGAATGACGGACTAGACGCTTGTAATACAAGTATACCGTCCGCCGTTGTGGATGGAGGACTCGTGTCGTCGTAAATCTTCTGGGCGAGTAAACTGCTTCTGGCAAGTTGTGCAAGTGAACATCTTGGTGGTTGACAGAGTGTCTGATGAAACGGCCAGGCCGGTTTCCTTTTATAGTACGCTAGCTGGTAATCTATTTTTAGCACACTCTACCCAAGTCGAGGATCGAGACTGGTGTACTGGTGTACGACTGAGCCGCATTGCACGCGCGCACATGAAGACCCTCATACATACCCAATGCAGGCGCAGACGCGAAGTGCCCGGATGATAGACACGGACGTCACCGATCCGAAAACACACGGACTTTACCGAAAAGACACGGACTTTACCGAAAAGACACGGACGTACCCGAAAAGACACGGACGTACACGAAAAGACACGAAGGTGAACGCCATTGTGGGAATCCCCTACATACAGGTTATTACATGCATTCCTATGATGTTCACAGGTTATTCACGCATAATAAAAAGGATTGACCTGTAATCTGTGTTGTTGTTGTTGTTGCTCCCTTTTTTGGACTAACCCATCAGAATAGTACGTATCACGGACTACACCCGTAGAGCTACACCTGGTCTATAAAACACGTCTCTCTGGATCCCACACCTTCATTTCTACGGTTGCAGAGCCATGGCGGAGATCCAGCCCTATGCGACTCGCATTTTACAGCATGCCACCGCGGTGAATTCATTCACGGGTTACCGAGCAGTGGTCCGGTCCATGTTTGCAGATGGCGACGACAACGAGGGACGACGCCAGATCCTGAACGAGTTCACAGAAGCGGTCCTCCACAGAGTGCACTCGATGGAGAGGCGTGCCATCACTCACCACTACTGGACTATGACAGCCATCCTTGATGCTCGCGCTATGGACCAGGAGCGCTCACGCCGGAACCAGCGCCGGCTGGTTGGCCTCACACTAGTCTGTGCCCTATTGATCCTGGCGCTGTGGTATTGACACTATAAATACGAGGGTCAGACACAGTGTGTGTCATTCACCGTTCGTCATCGGGTCAAGCATGTCACCCGTCCTACGAGCCATCCTGCCCCTTACACTCCAGGTGGGGTTACACGTCTATGAAGATAAAGTCACCCTGGTGGAAGACCGTGGAGATATTTGCTGGGCGCCCGCTGAGACCGTATCGAATACGGTGACGCTACCTCGTGACGGCTGGACCAAATTTAAACGGGTGTTGAGCGGCGAGCTCGACGGACACCTCATCCACATAGACAATGCCATCTACGTATACCGTGCAACCTTCTTCCCACGCCTGGGCCGCTACCAAGACGCGAGGCTTCACCCTAGTCCCCGATCTGTGGACAGCCTTGGAGAAAGTGGTGCCTATTGTGGACCAGCTGTTTACACCGGACGAGCGATCATCAGACCAGTTGGCGTGGGCTCGTGCTATTCTGGACGCGCTGGCTGAACCCCATGAACAACTACATGAACCCGACGACGACGATGCCATTGATTACCCGGCTACACTCAGTCAGCCCAGTGACATGACCACCTGATCCTTTTGATCTCACGGGGTTCTCCCTATAAATACGAGAAACAGTCAACTCTGGTACCATTCACGTACTGACCATGGCGGAGCATATGATACTGGCGTATCTCAGCTTGACCCCGAGGTTTTCCTGCACGTGTATGCGGATAAGGTCGATATCATGGAGGAGGTGGGAGACATCTGTGATGCGGACCCTACACAACCGTGCCCGGCTCACATTCGTCTGTCCCGAGAGGGCTGGACCAAATTCAAACGGGTGTTGTCTGGTGAACTGGACGGCGATCTCATCCACTTGTGTCACGATGTGTACATCCGACGCGGCCCTTTCTTTGCTCAATTGGCTCGGCTAGATGGGGGTACAGTGCATTTTACCCTTCACCCTGATCTATGGTCTGCATTGGAAGATGCCGTGGTAGATGTGGATGAAGTGCTTATCAAGCGGTCATCAGACGAGTTGGACTGGTCATTTACCATGGACACTGTGAAAGCCAATGAAGAAAATCAGAAAGAAACTCCGGCCCAAGATATACCCGTTATAAATAAACGATAGAGCCAGGGTGCATCATCATTGTGTCACCATGAAGCGCTGGGAGAAGGTGCTGGATAACTTATACTACAGTCCCGACAGTCCGGCGGCCTATAGTGCATTGTCGGCTCTCTATCGAGCGGCCAAACCCCAGGGGATACAACGTGCCCAAGTCCGAGATTGGTTAAGAAGACAAGACACCTATACCTTACATCGATCTGTCCGTCGCCATTTTCTACGGAACCGGGTCATCGTGGGAGGAATAGATGCCCAGTGGCAAGCGGATTTGGTCGATATGAGCGCCTTTGCCAAACACAACGATGGGAATCGGTATATCTTGACGTGCATCAATATCCTATCCAAGTATGCGTGGGTGGTACCCATCCGGACGAAAACGGGGGCGAATCTCATAGCGGCGTTCAAAGACATCTTCAAGACCGGGCGCAAACCTTTGTATTTGCAAACCGACGAAGGCACGGAATTCCTCAACAGACCGTTCCAAGCCTTTCTCAAGAAACAGAAGGTGTTTTTCTTCCATACGTACAACGAGACCAAGGCTTCCGTGGTGGAAAGGTTCAACATGACATTCAAAGGCCGCATGTATAAATATTTCACCTATAAGAATACAAGGCGGTACATCGATGTTCTCCCGAAACTGGTGAGGGGTTACAATCGAGCCTATTATCGGAGTATAGAGAGAGCCCCCATTACGGTGACCCAACGCAATGAAGCCCAAGTCCGGCGTGTCTTGTACCCCAGGCCATCGCAGCGAACGACGAAGGCGGTGTACAAGGTCGGGGACCCTGTACGGATCAGTAAAGTCAAGGGCAAGTTCGAGAAAAGTTACTTGCCCAACTGGAGCGATGAGCACTTCCTGATTAAACGGCGCATACCCCGACAGCCACGAGTCTACGAACTGGAAGATCTTCAAGGGGAACCGTTGCTAGGCACGTTTTACCAGACGGAATTACAGCCTGTCGTAAAAACACAGCAAGACTACTACACGGTGGAGCAGATTTTGAAAACGGAACGTCGACGTGGTAAAGTGTTTCATTTCGTGAAATGGCAAGGTTGGCCCAGTTCCTTCAATTCCTGGGTCGCTGCCAACCAGGTGAAACGACTATAAAGCCAGACACCACTGCCGTCATCCTTCATTCCACGTCCGACCACAGTGCTATGGACAAACAGCAGCTGCCTCTGAAGACAGCGTCTCCCAAAACGCGCAAAGCGCAAGTGGGTTTTGTGGTGATAGTGCTAACCCTGCTGAGTGTGTTGTACGGAGGTGTGTTTTACGACGTAGCCTATGTCACCACGTTGCTTAACCAACTGAGAACACCAGCCACCAGCGAAACCGGTCTACAGAGAGCACCGGTCGTATCGAGCCCAGTCACCACCACCACACCCCGTGTACAAGCCACGTCGAGCTCTACACCTACACCAAGTACATCCACTACGTCTCAAGACCCACCGGATTTCATCCCTCACAGTGAACCGACAACGACGACCCACGTTGTACCCACCCCCAGCGCCACCCCTTACAGTGAACAGACAACGACGACCGACGTTGTACCCACCACCACTCCAGTTCACTCGTACCAAATTTACAAGAGCGGGTTACCACGACAACGGATACACGTCGAACCATGGACCCCCGTTGGCAGCATCCCTTCACGTGTCTCATCGCAGGACCGACGGGTTCCGGCAAAACGCACTTCG
Source organism: Hanleya hanleyi (assembly GCA_036873755.1). Lineage (NCBI taxonomy): Eukaryota > Metazoa > Mollusca > Polyplacophora > Lepidopleurida > Hanleyidae > Hanleya > Hanleya hanleyi. The sequence continues at coordinate 21,789 of JAVTVY010051944.1, forward strand.
TCAGGAAGCTCCTTCAACACGCCGACAGCATGATCACCCCACCCATTGCCCGAGTCGTGTGGTGTTACGGAGAATGGCAGGCAGCGTATGCAGCAATGCCCCACATCACGTTCGTGGAAGGCCTACCCAACCTGGCCGATTTGGAACCCGACACCTTGGTGGTTCTGGATGATCTCATGGCGGAGACGGATGCGCGGGTCACCCAACTCTTTACCAAGGGCAGCCACCATCGACGGCTCAGCATCATCTACATTGTGCAGAATCTGTTCAGTAAAAACAAAGAACATCGGAACATCAGCTTAAATGCCCACTACCTGGTGGTCTTCAAAAACCCGAGAGATACCACACAACTGCTGCACCTGGCGAGACAGATATATCCCGGCCGCACACCGTTTGCGTTGGAAGCCTTTAAAGATGCCACAATCCCTCAGCACGGGTATATGCTCTTCAAGCAAGCCACCCCCGACCACCTTCGACTACGGACCGGCATCTTTCCCGGAGAGGCCCACCACGTGTACTTGCAAAAATAATGTAAACACACCCACAGTGGCGCCCCCAGCTGGGGTCTGTGTGTTTGATGATGAGGAATAATAAAAAGAATGAATACCACAGCAGGGTTGACTTTGTCTCTGAGGTAGATAAAAGGAGCAGAGTTGTGGGTTCTAGCATTAGTTGTACATGATGTCTGCGCGAGTACGGAAGCACGCTCCCACGCTCCGTGTTTTGAAGACGGCCCCACCCGAGTTAGTCCGAACCATTGTACGCGGTGCGGACCCTGACCTTGTACGCTGTCTGTGCGAGATCGGGTACAACCTGTTAAAAGGCAACGTACCACTCACTCCGGCTCAGAAGACCAAATTGGCCAAGCATAAGACAGGTCTCCGAAGCCTAGTCCACAAGCGGGTCCCTCAAACACAAAAGAAAAAGGTGTTACAGAAAGGCGGCTTTCTCGGGGCCATCTTAGCACCGTTGGCCGCTTCTGTGTTGGGTCCAGTATTGGGTGGACTCTTCGGCAGACAATGAACCACACGAAAAAAATGGTCCTCGTCGAACCTCGTTTCCTGCAAAACCTCCAATCACCCTACCCTGTCCCACCTACGGTGAAGACCATAAACAGCCTCGATGGAGAGATGCAACAGATCTTACAGAGACCGGGGTTAAGCGACAGTGAGAAAGTACAACGGTACAATGAGACGCTTCAACGGTACATGACGTTCATGGACCAATACAAAACCCTCTCTACCCCAGCAACAGCACCACCACCACCACCACCACCACCACGTGACAGACCGCCGACCTCAGCACCGTTCCAACAGCCGCCATTACCACGGGTAGCCCCCACAGCCCCACAGTGGGTGGAAGACGAAGTGCTGAAGAGTGTACCTGCATCGTTCAAGAAACAAGCTGGTCTGGTATTACAACGGATGAAACAGAATCCTAACATGACTTGGAATGATAAAGGCGAACTCCTGGTACAGAATCAGGTGGTCCCCGGGACCAACATGACGGATTTAGTGAATGATCTGATGCGTCAACGCAGATCGCACACGGATCCTCGAGGATGGGAGGTCTTCGCTCAAGGCTTGAAAGACATGCATGTACCACAGGAATTGATGGGGAACCCCCAGCGCTGGGCCTTCATGCAGCGTGACTCACCGACTCGTGCACCACGACTCTCACCACACCCTTGGGAATCCGACTGGGAACCGGAGTCACCCCCCAAAACTCCACCACCACCACAACGGGCACCTTCTTTTCAAACCTTTAAAAAACCACCCTCGATCAGGACACCCCACATCTCCAGAGCCGTGACACGTAGCAAGTCAACGCGACGAACACGACGCCGGACACAACCGCCCAAGGCCTGGAACACCTATTAAAACCAACAGCAGCAGCAGGACAGCTCAGTCGCCATGTTTTACCTCACCCTACCCAGTAACAGTTCGCTGGATGTGTTTCCTGACAACACCGTGGCCAAGTATGTCACCCAGTTACCGCAACCGTTGCATTTACCTGGACGATGGGAATGTGGCCTCGTGGATATCCAATACCCTTACTCATGGTACAACGTGCGAGCCAATGAAGTGTGGTACGAGGTGACCTACGAAGGCAAAAACACCCGACTCACCCTGCCCGAAGGCCAATACGATACCCCCAAAGAGTTCATGGGTGGGCTGTCAAGACTGATGCATTATAAGGCGCTACGGGGGGTGACGAATACTTCAAGACCCATCAAAGCCTATCCCTTCAAGAATCACGTGGACTTCGATTACAACGCACACAACGACAAGGCACAGCTTATCGTCTCCGGCAAGGCGAGTGTCGTACTGAGTCCTATCCTACAGCAAATGCTGGGTTTCGATCTAAAGACGTTCGCTGGTCCCACCGAACACCATGGCGAGATGCCGATGGATATGAAGTCGGGTATCTACGGACTCTACGTCTACTCGGACGTGGTGGACAACCACATCGTGGGCGATATCAACACACCTCTGTTACGGGTGGTCCCCATTAAAAACGGTTTCGATCTAAAGACGTTCGCTGGTCCCACCGAACACCATGGCGAGATGCCGATGGATATGAAGTCGGGTATGTACGGACTCTACGTCTACTCGGACGTGGTGGACAACCACATCGTGGGCGATATCAACACACCTCTGTTACGGGTGGTCCCCATTAAAAAGACGTATGGAGGTCAAGTCACCCACAGTTTCACCCACATGCTCTACTTGCCCGTACGACAAACTGACATCAACACGATCACGGTGGATATAAGAGATGACACGGGACGACCGGTGGCATTCGAACGAGGAAAAGTGGTGCTGACACTTCATTTTCGACAAGCACGTGCTCCCCACTTTGCATAATGAAAGTACCTTACGAGTGCGATGCACGCAGCTATGCCGACTATTATGCCCAACAGGCCGGGGGTGGCTTTCCGGTCTTTAGCGGTGCACGCATGCAACGAGGACATGGACTGGGGAACATACTCGGCAGCATCGTCAAAACGTTCCTGCCCTTGGTAACGCGTGGGGTGAAAGCAATCGATAAGCAAGCGGTACGCAGTGGACTGGAAGTGGCCGGTGATGTCTTGGGAGGTACGGCACCCAAAGAAGCCTTGAAACGGCGGGCCAAAGAAGCGGGAGACACGCACCGTAGGGAATAAAAGAGCTGCCCCACCGAGACCACGCACCAGTCGACGACCGACCCAGCGACGACGCACATCGAAGAAGACAAAGGATATCTTTTCTTAAAACATGTCCTTGATCCACGCCGAGTCCTGCCCCTCCACCAACAGTGAATTTGATTTGTGGACCGTGCCGCCCACACAGACCAGTGTCGAACAAGGATTATGGGTGGAGCATCTCCCGCTCTCCAGCATCAACGAAACCGGGCCCATCGAGTTCACCATCAGTAATGCGGATACGGCCTATGTGGATTTAGCCCATACCTACTTGTATGTGAAAGCCAAGGTGGTCAGTGGGGATGGCAGCAGAATCGGCCAAGCTGCAACGGTGGGCCCGACGAATCTCTGGCTGCACTCGATGTTTCAACAGGTGGATATTTTTCTCAGCGACAAACTCATCAGTGACTCCACCAACACGTACCCCTATCGAGCCTACATCGAGACATTGTTGTCGTATGGCCGAGAGGCTAAAAAATCTCAGCTGACAACCGCTTTATTCTACCAGGACACGCCCGAGCACATGGACACGGTTGACAATGTGGGATATAGCAAACGGAAGGCTTTCACTGCGAACAATGCCTCGGTGGATATGATGGGTCGACTGCACGCAGACATGTTCATGCAAGACAGGTACCTCTTGAACAAGATCCCCATCAAAATCCGACTGATACGGGCGCCTCCGACCTTCGCCTTGATGGCCACTAACGTAGACGGGCATGCAGCGGACTATAAGATTGTCATCCAAGACGCAGTCCTGTATGTCCGAAAAGTGAAACCGAATCCAGCCGTTCAATTGGGACACATGAAAGCCTTGGAAACAAAACCAGCCCAGTACCCTGTCCGACGTGTACAAACCAAAGTGTTCTCTGTGCCTGCTGGAAATATGGGCGCCAACAAAGAAAACCTGTTCCTGGGGAACTACCCAAGCGATTGATCCTGGCCTGTGTGGAAAATACCAGTTTCAGCGGAGCCTACCCAGAGAATCCGTTTGACTTTCAACATTTCGGCATCAATTTTGTGGCCCTGCATGTGGATGGACAACAGGTGCCAGCCACGGCCTTAACCCCGAACTTTGGGCGGAGGAATTTCATTCGAGCCTATCAGAGCCTGTTTACAGCCACCGGTCAAATCAACCAGGACGAAGGGAATTTCATCAGTCGGGAGCACTACGCGAACGGATACACGTTGTTCTGTTTCGATCTAACCCCCACCTTAGAGAACGATCATCAGCTGGCCCTGGCCAAGCAAGGCAACTTACGGTTGGAAATCCACTTTGCACGAGCCCTGGCGACCACCGTCAATGTGATCTGCTACACCGAGTTTGACAACATCATTCAAGTGGACAAGGCGCGCAACGTCCTGTGTGACTTCTCCACCTAACATGGATACAGACCAGATAACCACCGTGCTGGAGAATGACCCAGAGACACGTATGGTCTTTCAAGGGGTGTTCGCTCGAGATGTGTTTCCATTAGACCGTATGTATCCTGCTGCTTACGTTCTCAACACGGACCCGATGGATCGGCCCGGTGAACACTGGGTGGCCGTGTACTTGACAGAACAGCAGGGCGAATACTTTGACCCGTACGGCCTGCCACCCTCCATCCCGATTTAACAGACTTCATGGATCAAGGCACAGAGACGTGGTGTTGGAACAGTCAAACGTTGCAAAGCCTGACCAGTGGCGTGTGCGGACAATATTGCTTGTTTTACCTGTACCATCGATGCCGGGGAAGGCCGTTATCTACCATCGTACAGATGTTTGACGAGTACCCCAAGGCCGAGGACCGCGATGTACTCGTCTATGACTGGGCCGCCCATCATTTCAATGTACAAGCCCTGTTCTGGGCTTGAATTCTTTCAATGTACACACGCCCGCTGTTCTGGGCTTAAGTTTAAAAGCCCCCTGTTCTGGGCTTCAGTTTACAAGCCCCTCTGTTCTGGGCTTCAGTTAATTACAAGCCCCTTGTTCTGGGCTTGAGTTTTCACGTGGTTGTTCTCACGTTGTTGTTGTTACTGAATAAAAAACAAAATGAGATCTCACCAAAAAACCCTGCCTTGTGTGTTTTATTCATAATGCATAAATG
>JAVTVY010051945.1:0-27125 GCA_036873755.1 Hanleya hanleyi
ACAGGGCTTGTCTGCAAGATATCTGGAGAACTACTAGACAGAATTTCACCAAACTTGGATGGAAGCTTCATTGGGATAGCCCCCTCATTTGATGTTTTGGTGTGTGTGCATGCGTTCGTCCGGTGTCCGTCCGTCCGTCCATCTGCTTGTACGTGTATATACAGGCTTTGTCTGCAAGATATCTTGAGAACTATTGGATGGAATTTCACCAAACTTGGATGGAAGCTTCATTGGGATAGCCCCCGCATTTGATCAGGTTTTAGTGTATGTGTGCATGCATTCATCCGTGTCCGGTGTCCGTCCAACCGTTCATCTACTTGTACATGTATATACAATGAAAATCGCTTCTTTGCAATTAATATTTTTAGATACGCAACTTTGTTTAAGATACTTATTGTTACATTCATTTTATAGCACTTTCCCTTAAATTATGTGCCCATTCAAGGCAAGGTGGGAGGTTGGGGGGAGACGTATGTTTTTGCTCAAAAAACAACCAGCATAGGCTTCATGCCGGAGCGGCAACTCAAGGGTCAAAGCGGAACCTCTAGTTTTGAGTTACATGTCACACAAGATTTGCTGAGGTGGATTTCTTTGTCATGAGGGCTGTGACTAGAATACTGTAAAACTCCATGCTTTTACTAAATTCTCACTGATGCTTGTGGGGCCCTCGGTGGCCAAGTGGTCTAAGGCGCTTCGCTAGTGACCGCTAGCCTCACACCGCTGAACCGGCACGGGTTCGAGCCCAGTTGGTCCATGTGTGAAAATTTGTCAGTTACTTGCCGAAGGGCGGTGGTTCTCTCCGGGTACTCTGGCTTCCTCCACCAACCAAACTGACTGTCACCATATGAGTGAAACAAACTTGAGTGTGACATTAAGCCAAATTCCCTCCCTCCTCCCTGATGCTTGCGTCCTGATCATCCTGATCTGGACTCGGAACTTATCCTGAATTTGTGATCACCTGGTCATCATGAAGTTAACCAACTATATCCTTATTTTATGGGCTCGTAATAAAAATTGTAAGTAGAATAAAATGCCAAAATATTTGACTAATGTATTTTCAGATGATTGGATTGTGTTTATACTATTGTCACTGTGAACGTGCATTTCTTGGTGTGTTAGATAATGTTAGGAGTGAAATGTAATCGACTGTATTATGTATTCTTGTGTTTAGGCGACTTATGCCCGTGATGCGCTGTGCAAGGCTATCTATACTCGTCTGTTCAGTTGGCTCATCTCTAGGATCAATGACAGTATCAAGGTGAGAGGTCATTAAGGGATTCCAGCATCTGTCATGTCTGTGAATAGTCAAAACTGCTACTCTAGGTTGGACCAATAAGACCAGGGATTCATCAATTATAATCTACTTTTTCATGCCAAATTGAGTTTTGTAATCAACATTGAGGTCTTCATGCTTTGGGTTGAAAATGTGTCGTTCAGTCTAAAATTAGGCAAAAATATTGGGATTTCTGAATAATTTTGGATAAAACTGGGTTTATCCCCAAAAATGTATAAAGGCAAAATTGTGGATTTTCTGCATATTACCATGATTACCAGGTAGAATTCAGTTTATTTAGGCAAAATTGAGATTCTAGAAAAATCTTTAGTCTTTAGAATTCCTGTAGACTGAGCATTTTGTTATCAATAAAACTGTAAGGTTTGTGAGGATATAGATTGGCATGTCAGTATATTATTCAAACCTTTATGATCAGCAGCTGTCCACCACAAAGTTTAGAATCATACTGAAATATTAAGATGAAGAATCCGCTAGTTGAATTAATTATACAGTCCTTTCAGTTAAAAGATAAATATAACAATCGATTTGCTATGAACTAATTGGAACAGTATATTTCTTGAGTGTTCCTTCTTGGCATGCTTGTGTATACAGTAGAATGCAATGAAACACATATGAAAAATCTATCATTTGCCCCATACCTAGGCCTGGTTAAAGGGGTAGTCTGGATAACTGCAATAAATGGTTTTCACTGTATATATATATGTTAAGCGCCGATCAAAAATAAAAATCCTGAAATTTTCCCCCCCCCCCCCCCCCCCACACTTCTATCATTCTCCTTATAAGATGGCAGAGGTACATTTGACAGTTTGTGAGCACAAAGCGATAGGGGATGAGAAAACAGAAGTAAAGCTAATGATTCCTTCTTCTTCATTCTCCCTGTAACTTTGTCTCGCGTGATACCTGTCATTGTGGCCAGTAATTCCAGCTCCACTTCATGAGAATCCAATGTTATGTGATGATATCATTCTGCCTCGGACAGGTCAAGGAGAGGGTGAAGACTAAAGTTATGGGTGTGCTGGATATTTATGGATTTGAAGTCTTTGAAGTGAGTGTAAATGCATATATTAAGCGATACGATGATAAATAACAGATCATATATGGACAATTCTTGGAAGGGAGATAATATGAGTCCGGTTTCTTAACTGTATTTCACTTGATCAACATGACATCCAGTATCCATGAACCCAAGCTATCTTTTTTATCTGAAAAGCCTCTGGGTTCCTTGATTCTTCTTTGTTGTCTAAAGACTCTCTATTATGGATTTTTAGTTCATGACTTCTTATATGAAGGAATAATTGCACATGGCTGTGACTTGTGTTCCCTTTCAGTTATACAAAGATCGGAGTTCAGCTACACGTAGTTTACATGACCATATGTCGGTCATTCTCTGTCATGTTTTCCTAGTTGTTTGGAATATTGACCTCAGACATATTGCTGTATGAAGGTCTTTTGTAATGTGATATATGTGTTATAAGTGGTTTTCTTTCTCTCACTCACAGCAAAATGGCTTCGAACAGTTCATAATCAATTACTGCAATGAGAAACTTCAACAGATATTTATAGAGCTGACCTTGAAAGAAGAGCAGGAGGAATATGTGAAAGAGGTAGGTCACTAGGAACAGGGTATTAATTATTTGCATTAGGCTGGTCTGCCTGTCTGCCTCCACTGTTTTAGAGTGAATCCCACAAAGTATAGTACACTTGTCCCTCAATATAATGCTGAAGTTGAGGGACAAAATATTGACCGCACTATAGGTGAGTCACACTGTAGTGAGTCTTCATAATAGCAACATTTATTACGCCACAAGCAAATTCATATTCAGTATCTGGATTGTGATTGGTTAAAAGTTTGGGTTGTATAAACCCATACACCCCGAGTGATGTCTTGCTACCCGGGGTATATAAAAAACAACTCTCGTGCGACTGGAACTGCCACTCTCACTTCAAAAGTTCAGCTGACCATAACTCAATATGTATGGAATAACTTTAGCCCACTCGTCAAAATTTAATGGAATAACGTCATAGTGCATCATTTTCACTGAACTGCCCGACATATAATTCACCAGAAGGTGTCATTTGTTCCAAAAATAAAGGGTGTTTTCCGAACGAAACAGATCGAAATGGACTGATGTGTTATGGCGCGTCTCTCGCAGCGCAGTAGCAAAATGCAGACAGTTTCATAATGGAAATGGCCCGTTGTCCGTTTTACCATAGGTTCTAAATGATAAATCTTTTTCAATATTTTTGCTATAAGATGAAAAAGCTTGAGGGATAATAAATTCGTTATTCAGGTTTTCTTCAGGGTGTATGAGTTTAGAGAGGGTCGTAACTTTCCATAAAAGTTCAGATTGATTGACACTTCAGGGTGTATGAGTTTCAGGGAGGGTCGTAACTTTCCATACACCCAGGGGAAAACGTGAATAACTAATAATATTTTGGGGGATATAACAGTGGCCGTGTTATACTAAAGTACACTTTATAATGAACCATATATCTGACAACTTGGCGGCTGTTAGAAAATGGTAGCCAATGCAAAAAGAATGTTGTGGATAGTGAAGGCTATAAGTGTCAATATGTGTAACCTAAGTATGTGTGCAGGGATATAATGGGAGAGATTGGCGGTACCTTTAATTTTACTGGACAGGCAAATGTTGGCAGCATTGGATTTCGTTGAACTACTGAAAGGAAGATGGAGACCAAGTGAATCGAATGACTGCAATAGAATTGCTGAGAAAGTAGGAATATTGAAGCTAAATTACTGCCAATACCATGACTACTGACTTCTTATTGGAATGGAGGGCAGAAATTGCATGAGAGAAACTGTGTCTCAAAACAAGAAAACAAATGGTGTGGTGAACTAAGGATCATAAGTGAGAAGGATAAATGATGTCCTGGCATTATCGGACTTGTTAGGGCTTCGGGTGAATATCTTGGACAGGACCGAGAACCATTTTGTATCCAATTTCGTTCTGGATGTCCGGAAAGTTGGAGAGGATTTGGAGGGAGAGGTAGGACCGCAGTAGACCAGCTGAGTACATGTGATAACACTCTATACTGTAGTGACTGTGTGAAATATATGGCTGCTGTGGAAAATAGTTGTGATTTATTTGGTGAATTTTCTCATTCCAGGGGATTGAATGGATTCATGTGGACTACTTCAACAATGCTGTGATATGTGATTTAATAGAAAAGGTATGTTGGATGCCAAAACATTCATCTGATGTGAGTGTTGTTCAAATTATTATGCCCCCCCTCTAACTAGAGGGGGGGCATATAGCGATCGCTTTGTCCGTCCGTCTGTCCGTCCGAATATCTTGTCCGGGCAATATCTCGGTTAATATTTGATGGACAGGATTGAAACTTGCATAGAATGTGGCCAATGCTGTGATATGTGATTTAATAGAAAAGGTATGTTGGATGCCAAAACATTCATCTGATGTGAGTGTTGTTCAAATTATTATGCCCCCCCTCTAACTAGAGGGGGGGCATATAGCGATCGCTTTGTCCGTCCGTCTGTCCGTCCGAATATCTTGTCCGGGCAATATCTCGGTTAATATTTGATGGACAGGATTGAAACTTGCATAGAATGTGGCCAGTGGCTCGTAGTTGTGCAGCGTAGAGTTTTTTCCGAGTTCCGGTATAATTTTCAAGAGTTATGGCCCTTTTTCTGAAATCTCTGTGAATGGGACTTGTCCAGGCTGTATCTTGGTTAATATTGTATGGACAAGTATGAAATTTGCATGATATGTGATTAGTGACCCACAGTTGTGCAGCGTAAAGTTTCTCCACGTTTCGCTCATATTTTCAAGAGTTATACCCCTTTGTTCCTGAATTCTCCATGAATTGGGACTTGTCCGGGCTGGATCTCGATTAATATTGTATGGACAATTATGAAATTTGCAGGATGTGTGGTCAGTGCCCTGTAGTTGTGCAGTGTGAAGTTTCTCCACGTTTCGCATATATTTTCAAGAGTTATGGCCCTTTTTTCTTCAAATCTTTGTGAATTGGAACTTGTCCGGGCTGGATCTCGGTTAATATTGTATAGACAATTATGAAATTTTCAGGATATATGGTCAGTGCCCTGTAGTTGTGCAACGTGAAGTTTCTCCACATTTCGCCTATATTTTCAAGAGTTATGGCCCTTTTTTCTTCAAATCTTCGTGAATTGGGATTTGTAAGTCTGGATTTCGTTTAATATTGTATGAACAAGTATGAAATTTGCATGACATGTGGTCAGTGACCCATAGGTGTGCAGCGTGAAGTTACTCTGTTTTCGGTTATATTTTCAAGAGTTATGGCCCTTTGTTTAAACCTAAGTGAATGGGATATATTTATTTGTCCAAGCTGGATCTCAGTCCATAACCGATTTGAACCAGGAAAATGGCTATATTATATGTTATTCTACATTCCAAAGCAGACAACATAGGTCCTGAAGTATGAAATTGCCTCAAAAACAGTGAATTGGGTGTAAGATTCAAAGTTCACTGATCGCTTCATAATTTCACCACAATATACTCCCAAGGAATGTAGGTCTCATAACCAGGTCACATTTTCGGATTTGGCGAAAGCCCTGGCGACCATCTTGCTTCGAAGCATCGTAGTATCACTTGTTGCTTAATACTTGGAATATGTATTATGTGAGGCATGGCAAAAAAGTGACTGAGACAGAATTTTTATAATTATCCAAATTAGGCCTCCACCAACCAATAAAGAAATGCAGAACAATGGCGGGGCAGTGTCGGATTGAAGTGGAACGGGGGGGCATACAATTGAGCAATCTCTGATTGCTTCCTTCCTGTGTTGAAATTATTCACATTTATATACTGAGATATATATATATACATTAAAATGTGGTTAAAATGATTTAATGATTAGGGACTGTACATTACTTGTATTCAGAAAATTGTTTAGAAATTGAATAATAAAATATATTTTCCTGTTCTTCCAGAATAATGTAGGAATACTGGCCATGTTGGATGAGGAGTGCCTTCGCCCGGGGAAAGTTACTGATCTCACCTTCCTCAACAAACTGAACCAGACGTGCTGTAACCACCTCCATTATGAGAGCCGGGGATGTCGCAAAAACCAGTCGGACCGCTCACTACCACACGACTCGTTTAGACTTCGGCACTATGCGGGAAATGTAAGTTGTACAAGTTCTGGAACTATTCAGGCATTGGCTTGTTTTGACTCGGGGAACTAAGTAGGCAATTTCTTTGACACAATATGGACAATGCAGCTCACATGCTATGCAGGAACGGATGTGTATTGACTCTGGCACTATGTAAGCACTGTTCATCACACAACTTATTTTGGCTGGCACTATGCAGACAGTATAACTCACATGACCTGTTTAGCCTTAGGGCTGTTCCATTTGAAAAGGTGTACCCCCCAGGAAGGGAAACTTTGTACACCCCAACCACCAGTATATGCAAATTAATTCTCCTTGCCTCCACCAAGCACAGCAAATAAATGTCCAACACAACCTGGGAGAGAAGCATTTATTTTTTTTCATCATAGCAGCCCACCCACCCACATTTTTTATTTGGAAGGGAAAAGGCACCCACCCATATTTGCCAGCCAGCTATTGCGCACTCACAACTATTGTTCAAAATGTACTGTCCACGTGAGTATTCATTGATACAGGCCTATCGTCACACTTCCCCTTTGGATTGCCCAGGACCATGTGGTGTCACGTGAATATTTTCAAGAACGCCGTTGCAAGACATACATGTATTTGCAAGTGATTAGTATTTCGCATTCATTGAATACATATTGAATAAAATAATGTCAAGCATAATGTCAATAATAAACAAGCCCTCCCGCCTCAACCATTCGCCAACAGATTTACAATCCCAGTCTGCCCTTTTACCCTGAATTTTCAAGGCCGAACAGAAAACCACGGAAATATCCGAAAGGAGTGAAGGGAGACCACTCGGCCCGCACCCGTTCTAAATTTGTTTTCAAAGGACACTACTCCAAACAGCCGGAAGTCATCAGAGCGCAACGAAGAATGTCGAGGACTGGAAAAAGCTCGTTTTTCGCGATTTTTCACATCAATTTCCATTAAAAAGGAATCCCTTTCCAAATAACAAAGTGCATATTGGTAAAAGAGGGCCCACCCATAGAAGAGGGCCCACCCATAGAAGCAATATTTTTACAGGCTTAAACAATCACCAAGAGAAGCAATTTATTACCTGGAGGGACCACCAAGAGATTTCTATTCTGGACAACCTCAACCACCAATATATTATTATTTTTTTCCCCTTCCTGGGGGGGTACATATTTTCAAATGGAACAGCCCTTAGCACTTTGCTGGCAATCTAAGTCAGACCAGTCCATTATAATAAACACTATGGGACAAAGTTCTACAAGTAATTCACATGACCCATTTAGATCTGTCATGTTCTATGCGGGCACTGAATGTCACATGACTCGTGCAGATTTCAATGCTGTGTGGGCAATGTAAATATCACAGATTGTTCAGACATTCAAACATAGGCACAAAACCAGCTGTAAGTCACATGACTTGTTCAGGTCCATGCAGTATTCTGACAGTGCGACACAAGTGTGACATGGGTGACACAAGTATGCAGGCAGTGTAACCCTGTTAGGCTTGAAGTCATATACTACTTAATTAGGTGATGGATCTCATTTGGCATGTTTGGCAATTCAGGATGTAGTAAGATAAAATAAGGATGTTCATGCAATCATTCATAGTTTCATGTTCGCAGGAACTTCCAAAAACTAGAGCATTGTGAAGAATATATGTCAATGTACATGCATGTAACTGTTAAACACTGATGAATGATGTGGTATGTTAATGGACTTCTGTATATATCAGGTGACCTACAACGTGTCTGGTTTCCTCGACAAGAATAACGACCTATTGTTCCGTGACCTGTCCAGGGCCATGTTTAGCTGTGGTCATCCATTGCTCAAGAAACTCTTCCCAGAAGGTAAAAATATCATCAGCAGTTTTCCAATACTCCATTCTGCCTTTTATTTATTTTCTTTCCAGATTCCCAATCTACACAACTCACCAGTTGTTTGTTTATTATCTTTTACTACATTCTTTAATTTGTGTCCTGCAACTTTTGATTACGGTACATGGATATTCTCTAATAATTCATCATAAAATGGGGGGTGAAAAACTTGAAAGATGACAAAATGATCACAAATTTAATCTTGGAGGATGATCATATTTATTTAACAAATGATTGAATTGTCCACAAAATCGGAGTAATTGTACTTTAACATTATTTTCTGTGGTGAAATGCAAAGGTTTTCAATTTTCCTTCTTATACTCTATATGGCTTAGTTAATGTCAGAAATATCAGTGCATCTACTTCGCTTTGTGTTGGACTATTTTTTTTTTTCCACCTGGCAGCATTTAAAATGTGCTCTAAAGTTTGTATCTCAATTCCTGCCAAGTTCAGATATGAAGTCCATATCACTTATCTGGTCTTGACTGACGTCACGATCAAGGAAAGATAAGTGGTGACTGTTTTACATCTGATTTCACTCAATTCAGGGTGAGTGAGTCGCGTTCAGCAGTATTTCAGCTATACAGCAATGATATAACTAACTATGATATGATTAACTGTGACTAGCCATGTACGCTGATCATTTAGAGCAAATTAATCTTTTCTTTGTGGCAGCAGACATGGTACAAACTCCTGCTGCCCACCCACTTGGGGTCCCTGATTTCAACTGGGTTTGGGATACCAACTTGTTGAAAGCAAGGAGCAGACAAAATACTTGATACAAGATATTTCTATCATTGTTCAACTTATAGAAAATACAATAAGGAAATCTAAAAACCTTTGCGTTTCACCTTTAAATGGGTGATTGAATTATTTAAGGATTTACCATTGTGATATTGTTGATAATTAAGGCCACTGTAGTGTTTCATTTTCTTTTAATGTTGACACTTCCTGTATCATGTTAGTGCACAATGTAGGGTACATGCAATTAACAAGAAATGATTAACTTTTGTTTTCAATGAACACGTAACCATTTGATTCATTAATATACAACTTTGAGTAGGTGCTTGAATTCTTGCTTTCTGGTTTCTTATTTTCTTTTCACACTTATTTTCTGTATGTACACACTTTCTGCTTGCAAAATCTGTTTCTCGGCATGCTGGGATTAGGTCTTTGCTTATATCGTAATCTTTCACTTTTCCTCTCTCCACTCGGCATGGCTTTTCTCAGCCCTGAGTGATCCACCCAGGGCGTACAACTATCAGTCCTGGCCACACTGCTATCAATCTTCCTCCGGCACTGACTCGGCCTCTGACTATTCTAATGGTGTCGGTACGTTCTTTCTTACTCTCTTCTGAGGAATTGTCAAGCAAAATGGAACTACTTTGTACTAGCAGATGGTAATAAAATGTCGGGCTTCTAGCTCTGAGACCATCCAAAGACAGTATTGAAGTATAATACATGTTGGATTGATGGATGATCCCAGACAAGCTCTTGATACTCATCACCCAGATATAATATTAGTGATCACGTCAAATGGCAGCTTCCCACATTAATTCTTGGACAATGCTTTTTTGTGCCGGTGTCGGCAACACTGGTGCACAGGACATGGACCACCCTTGAGCTTCGGGTTGTTCTCATGATCTCTTCACTATGTTTATAACATGGAGCGGGTTTTTCAACTATTAATAACTGGTGTAAATATGATAATATGGATAAAATATTCTCACCATTTCAAGATAGGACCAACAAGCTTACATGTATGATAACCCTGGCAACCTCAGGTCGAAAATATACCCGTTATCATTGATTAAGAAATATTATTGGAATGACGAACAGAGTGGAGCGCAATGCCTTGTAATTTTTCAGAGTATACCGACATGACTGAACATGTGGTAATTTATGCCAATTGAATAAATTATTTCTTTCATAATATTTAAAAATTTTGGCATGCCAATCTCATTCGGTCAATCTTGAGGGGATCGAGAATATGTCTCGATTGGACGACATGTCCTTAGTGAACTGCTGGTGATCTGGCATGTCTGAAGAGGATTAAAAAAATGTTTGTCACTCATTATAACGCTGAAGTTAGGGGGCAAAATATTGACCACACTATAGTGAGTCTTCATAAAAGCATCATACCTCTTACAGTTTTATTGGGTGACATAACAGTGGCCGTCCAATACTGAAAACTGCATTATAATGAACCGTATTATGAGGGACAAGTGTATTGAGAAACTGAATTCATTTGATCCTTTTGCGAGGATCCCAAGCTCAACCTTGACTTACTCCTTGAATGACCTTAGACACAGACTGAGTCTCTAATGTTGAGGATCTGGGTAGTAATCCAAGGATGATTAACCTGAGTAAAGTACAAATTAAGTGATCTGGATTTCATTGTGAGATTTCTGTAATCGGGTGAATTGATTTTCAGTAGAAGATAAGCATTGATCTGGGGCAGTCTTCAATTTAGCCATACATTGATCTGGTTGTCCTCAATTTAGCCAGAACACATCCTCTTTTATTAGATCTAACATTTCGAAATGCTAACTATCCAGAACGTATTTATTAGGAAATGACCTACATTTCTGGATTGAGATGTCTTTTCGCTATAATTTTGTAGTACGTACACTATATGTATGCATGTTCATATTGTCAAAATTGATTTCCATGGAGTTTCTTCTGTAGATTTCTGTCTTATTCTCATTTTATGATTCTCCATTTCCTATATAAGATATGTAGAATTCATTCTTGAGTAGTATTATTTTTAATTTAATCGATCCCTTTACAGGCAATCCTGAGAAGAAAAATAGGAAACGCCCTGCCACCACTTGCTCACAGTTCAAGGTAAGGATGATAATGCATGACGGGCCCATTACAAACAACGTTTGACGACGACTCCAGTTGAAATATTGAAGGTAGCATCATCTAGGGGTAGATAATCAAGCTGGAATAAATCCACACAAGTCAACCCGCCAGAAAAAAAAAAAAAATGAGACCATTTTATACATGTGTAATAAATAATGTGAAGACACCAATGTTCTTATCAACTATTTTCAGGTTTCCGTGGGAGAATTGATGAAGAATCTGGAATCTAAGAATCCTAATTATATCCGGTGTGTCAAGGTAGTGTATTCGTATATATGTATGTTGGAATTGAGGAAGGTTGGATTTTATTGCAAAATGCATTGTGCTGGTTTTAATGATTTGTAAAGTTTTTCAAGACCTGTTTGGTGAAGAATGAGTACACTATCAGCAAAACACAATACGGTCTCTAATCATTTATTCGCTTCAAAACTTATTAACCTATTCTAAATAATATGCAAACTTTATTAATTATCCCCCACTGTACCCTGGTTGGGTATAACAGAATCACGGTAGGTGTGCTTGTCACATTTTCCATCAGCACGGAAACATTAAAACTATTGATTCACTTAAAATTTTAATTGAGGTTATGCTTACAGCTTACTATTTTCCCTTACAGCCTAATGATGACAAGAAAGACCATCTGTTTGATGTCCATTTAGTCAAGCATCAGGTCCGCTACCTGGGGTAAGTTAATGTCTTGTAATAGTTGAATGTCACTATTTTCTACACCTCTTCACACCGTTACTGTCGGTACTTACAAGAACATACAGGGTTGGGAGTCCCCAAAATGCCAGGATTTCAAGCGTATGTATTTCATGGATGCTCTCTCTCCCTGAATCCACGTGTTATATTTTCACCTTGTTATATTGAGCTTTTACATTCTCCAAACTTCCTAATTTCTGGACTAAGAACGGTTTAGCCATGTAACGGAGCATATATCTCTGTTTTGCAAACATGAAATGCTGTTTTGAGCATTCGTTAAATATCTACAATTGTAGTTGATGAAGCCTTGATTATATAATGTTAT
The DNA here is from genome assembly GCA_036873755.1 of Hanleya hanleyi. Lineage (NCBI taxonomy): Eukaryota > Metazoa > Mollusca > Polyplacophora > Lepidopleurida > Hanleyidae > Hanleya > Hanleya hanleyi. Next base: position 12,176 of record JAVTVY010051945.1, read on the forward strand.
GATTTATCTGTATTAGGGTGTAACAGTTGTTTTTTTGATATATTAACCATTGCTTATTCTAGGTTCTCTGCATTTGATTGATTTCTTCGTGTAACAGATTGGAGTATATGTAGTTTGAATGGTTAATTACTGGTCAGAATATTTAATGCTATATGTATACTGTGGTAGACCGCTCAATAGTCCAAACATACAGATTTAAATGGCCTCAGTTGTGTGATACACTGGGTTGTCTGAATGGGGTATTCGAGAGGCCATTTTGTCCATAGAATAGCCATTGGTGAATGAAAATAACAGCATCTCCAGACATGTTAGGTAATACACCCTACATGTAAGGGATTTGTGACCTTGAATGGTCTATTGTCAACGGGATTAAGCACCTTTAATCTGGCAACTTTTTATAGCGTGCAGACTATCCATTATAGAGAAATGGACAGATTTATGTCTGCACAAAAATCTAGTATAATGATTATGATATAAGAGCGATTTAACCCCCTTCAGTCCACCTTGATTAACCCTGTTCAGTCCATGTTGGAAAATTACAGGGGGTTGAATACAATATGTGCACAGCAGGAAAGCAGAACAGATTACCTCATACATGGTTCTCTGCATATGTGATTGATTGCAGGAAAGTAGAGACAGATTACTGGTTAATTACTGGTCAGAATATTTAATGCTATATGTATACTGTGGTAGACCGCTCAATAGTCCAAACATACAGATTTAAATGGCCTCAGTTGTGTGATACACTGGGTTGTCTGAATGGGGTATTCGAGAGGCCATTTTGTCCATAGAATAGCCATTGGTGAATGAAAATAACAGCATCTCCAGACATGTTAGGTAATACACCCTACATGTAAGGGATTTGTGACCTTGAATGGTCTATTGTCAACGGGATTAAGCACCTTTAATCTGGCAACTTTTTATAGCGTGCAGACTATCCATTATAGAGAAATGGACAGATTTATGTCTGCACAAAAATCTAGTATAATGATTATGATATAAGAGCGATTTAACCCCCTTCAGTCCACCTTGATTAACCCTGTTCAGTCCATGTTGGAAAATTACAGGATGGGTTGAATACAATATGTGCACAGCAGGAAAGCAGAACAGATTACCTCATACATGGGTGTAGTGATCAACTCGGCTAGCCACCCCATATCAGTGTCTCAAGTCAACCTGAGAATTGCATTTCTCAACGGATGTTTCTTGGCTAATAGTTGTCGATATCGCTTTCAGCAGTGTTGAGAATATCCCTTGAGAGTGAGGAGGCATTGTCAGTTTAGTGGCTGATCAATTGCTTTAACGTCTCTCAATGTGGCGATGATTGGGATTATTTAACCGCTCTTGCATAAAGAAAAAATGGCTGCTGATTAAAGCTACATGTTTTGTGAATTCTCGCCGTGTAGCTCATGCCGAAAGACATATTGTGACAGGATTTCCAAACAACGAAACCAATTTGGGACATTGAGAACATCAGCGCAGTTATTGATCGATCAAAAAACTAAAACTTGAGGAAACTGGATTGTGTTGTGTGAAACTGGATTTTAGCAGCCATGCAAATCAAGAAAACTGGGTAAGCCATCAGAACGTAAACCATTCCTCTGGATGAACATTATCCCATGAATCATTCTTCCAGAAACTATTGCTCATTTGTCATAGGTCATCAACAAATTTCATTGGCCTGTTCTGTTGATCCTGATGAGCTTCCCATACGCTTTTATCATGCTGCTGAGACCATAAGAATGCAGTATTCCGGATTGATGTATATTTTGTACAGTGGATAGCTGAATATGTTTTAACCATGAAAGAACTGGAGAGAAAAGCAGAAAGCCCAGAAATGTCTTCATCATCATAGACATAAATAGTGATTTTTTTTGACTGACCAATGAGAAATTACCATGATGTCACTTAGTAAAGCTGGAGTGATTTGTGTGCCAACATCCAACTCTTCATCCCCTGATGTAGACTCTTTGAGGGAAAGGTTCGAATCTCTTTGCCTATTTTGATTACAGTTTCAACTGAACATTGCACATACATGTACCAGTGCTGTTCAGGGCTTTACATGTACATTTAGTCAGTAGACATGATGTCTAACATCATGCCCAAATTAGAGATGCACCATTTGGCATTAGCAAGAAAAAGAAATATTTTTTTATTACCATTGAAAATCGATTTTGCGATATGTTAGGGGGTTTTCCTCCATAACTACATGTAGCAGGGCCTTACCTAGATTCATGGGTTTAGCCAGCAATGCGTCTCGCCGTCTTTGAGACGGCCAACCTCAGTGTGTGACATTGAGACGGCCAGTTCAAAAACGGGAGGGCTATTCTTTATTTGTAATGTTTAATGCTTATCCCCGGGACGGTGTGCTTTCCAAGGACAAAATAATCAAACAAAAACCCGTGCAAAAACAAACCCAAACGTGGCTGTTGTAGTTGTTATGGATTGTTGGACGTCGACCACGTGGAAATCCCATCGAGTCGAAAAAATCCAAGGCATGAGCTTGAAAACGAGGGCAACCCCATTCCTAAAGGTTTTCTCAAATCATCTGACACGTGCACGTGGATTTTCCAACCCAGTACCGTATGCAGTTTACATCATTATTAAGCCACTGAGAATGTGGTCTCTCAGCTCTCTGCACAAGGGTACTACAATATCATTCCCCAAACAGATCAATCTATCTGCGCGGAGATTGGTTTTACTCCTCGAGAGAATTTCAAAGCGGCAAGATGTCAAAACGAACTAACAAGGCCTATTATTGATAGATTTCTTCAGCAAGGAAAACGTAGAGTCATGTATGTCGGATTCTGACCACGAGGATTCGAGGGATGACGATGAACTAACTGCCAGCTGACCGGCAAATGCAATGTGTGACCCGCGGCCTCCTTAGTGAAAGAGAAACTGCCGAACACCGTCACCAGTTCTCTGTTGCAAAAAACGCAAAATAATATAGCTGATAAATTTATCGCAAGCGTGGACCAACATTTTTCCTGGATCTCAATGATGCCGATAAATACAATGCACAGTATATCATCAAGTAGGTCGGCTAGGGCCTCGGAGTGACGAGGCAAAAAATTTCAGGTTATTGTTTTGACCAAAACGCAACAACAACGACGTTTCTTTTTCAAGGCCCTATTTCATTGTAGTTCTTACATAACTTATTTAGCGGCTATATAAAATAAAATAAATGAAGAAAAAACATTGATATAGAAGGCACATGTTTGAAAACAAATTAACAGACCAAACTAAAAAATAATGAAAACTGCACAAATTAAGTTATTAACCCTAAAGTTAAGTACAATTTAAAATTTAAAAAAAAAAAGAAAAAAAGATCACTGGATTCTGGTTTGCGTGAGTGATAAAAGAGTGATCACTCTATCCAATATTATTCTTCATTGCATTGCCAATTTTGAGAAGAGTGACCAAAAGCTTTCCTTCAAAATTTACATTTTGTTCCATTTTCATACTGCATAAAATGATCTGAAAGTGTGTAGAAAGAGGCTCAGAGATGTGCTCTCTACATGGCCAGAATTGCCCTAGAATATATCTCAGAGCATCTAGATCCCTGGGGCTTCCGGGGCCTAGGCGGCCCCTGGACCCTGGCGTAGTTGTCCTGTGATAGTAACTGGGTGAGACGCCCTGTTTCCTGATTCTGGCTAAACCCCTGCAGGCTAGATTTTTAGTTTGGGCACCCATATGCAGTGTAGTGTGTGGTAAGTTTTTTAGAAATGGGTTGCTATACGGGACTGTTGAAAAGCCCTGGGAGTATTAAATCATCTAAATACAGCCTGACAACTTGATATTTAGCAACAATACTTGCATTACTATTGGTTTCAGCATGTTCAGAGAGGGAATTTGCTAAAATAAAAATATTTTTTCTTCTTTAACAGTCTGGATCACCCTGAATAGGTGCCATATATTTGAGTCAAAGCCTAAAAACCTAATTTGCCTGAATTCCGGGATTCCAATATTTTCCAAAATTTGAGTGCAGCCCCGCCAAAACACAATGGCCAGTCCAAATTAAGCAGATCTATAGTCCTGCATGAGCCAATAATAATCAACCAGTGATAGATTATGGTGTTTGCTGTGATAATCCCCATTGAATAACCAGGGAAGTACTCAAATTGGAGGCCAACAGGCATGACGGGGCAGCTAGCCAATAACTGATTCACAGTTTTAATTATGCCCCCCCTCTAACTAGAGGGGGGGCATATAGCGATCGCTTTGTCCGTCCGTCTGTCCGTCTGTCCGTCTGTCCATCCGTCTGTCCGTCTGTCCGTCCGAATTTCTTGTCCGGGCAATATCTCGGTTAATATTTGATGGACAGGATCGAAACTTGCATGGAATGTGGCCAGTGGCTCGTAGTTGTGCAGCGTGGAGTTTTTTCCGAGTTCCGGTATAATTTTCAAGAGTTATGGCCCTTTTTCTGAAATCTCTGTGAATGGGACTTGTCCGGGCTGGATCTTGGTTAATATTGTATGGACAAGTATGAAATTTGCATGATATGTGGTCAATGACCCACAGTTGTGCAGCATAAAGTTTCTCCACGTTTCGCTTATATTTTCAAGAGTTATGGCCCTTCGTTCCTGAATTCTCCGTGAATTGGGACTTGTCCGGGCTGGATCTCGGTGAATATTGTATGAACAATTATGAAATTTGCAGGATATGTGATCAGTGCCCTGTAGTTGTGCAGCGTGAAGTTTCTCCGCATTTCGCATATATTTTCAATAGTTATGGCCCTTTTTTCTTCAAATGTTTGTGAATTGGAACTTGTCCGGGCTGGATCTCGGTGAATATTGTATGAACAATTATGAAATTTGCAGGATATGTGATCAGTGCCCTGTAGTTGTGCAGCGTGAAGTTTCTCCACATTTCCCCTATATTTTCAAGAGTTATGACCCTTTTTTCTTCAAATCTTTGTGAATTGGGATTTGTAGGGCTGGATCTCGGTTAATATTGTATGAACAATTATGAAATACGCATGATATGTGGTCAGTGACCCATAGGTGTGTAGCGTGAAGTTTCTCTGTTTTCGGTTATATTTTCAAGAGTTATGGCCCTTTGTTTAAACCTAAGTGAACGGGATATATTTATTTGTCCAAGCTGGATCTCAGTCCATAACTGATTTGAACCAGGAAAATGGCTATATTATATGTTATTCTACATTCCAAAGCAGACAACATAGGTCCTGAAGTATGAAATTGCCCCAAAAACAGTGAATTGGGTACAAAATTCACTGATCGCTTCATAATTTCACCACAATATACTCCCAAGGAATGTAGGTCTCATAACCAGGTCACATTTTCGGATTTGGCGAAAGCCCTGGCGACCATCTTGCATCGAACCATCGTATTATCACTTGTTGCTTGATATTTGGAATATGTATTATGTGAGACATGGCAAAAAAGTGACTGAAACAGAATTTTTATAATTATCCAAATTAGGCCTGCACCAACCAATAAAGAACAGAACAATGGCGGGGCAGTGTCGGATTAAAGTGGAAGGGGGGGCATACAATTGAGCAATCTCTGATTGCTTCCTTCCTGTGTATGAACATAATAATTAAGGCTTTGGTATATTGTTTAGTTCTGTCACCAGAAGTTGTATGCATAAAAATACAATATACAATGAATTGGGTCCAACTGTATTTGCACAACCTAGTATCTACCCTAATTTTTTTTTTGCACAATGTTACCAGAACCACACATCTTTTCCTATCTGGCCTTATAGTTTCAAGGCTAAACCAGTCTTTGAGCCTCAATCCTGAAGATAAACAGCACTGAAAATACTCTTTGAATACATGTATAATGATGGTAGTATCAATTAGCATGTGACCATGGTGACAGTCGTGCATCTGATTGCTACAACAATATCCACCTTATATATCATTTTGCATTTCACTTCACAGATAATAAATTTCTCTATTGTATGTCTGCACATGTATTTTACTGTCTGTCACACGTTTTGTGGAACACAGGATTAAGGTACTAAATCGGGGCTAATTCTTTGTCGAGCAGTTAAATTCCACACAGTATCTCTTTGTGATTTGTGTATTTTTATTTTGAGATTTGATGAAAATTAATCTAAAACATAGGTCAAATTTGCAAAAAAAACAAAAAACAAAATCACCCTCATGGTTTTGCATGTTGAGATGCCAATATGTTACAACATCGCATGCAAGGTATTGAAGGTTTTCTCTGATCCCCTTGAATAATTTTTTTTGAAATTTCAGTGATAATAATGTGTAAATTACAAAGAATTGGTCTTGATGTATTGGTCAAATTTTAATGTGTTATGTAAGTACAATGAATTTAATTTACTTCACTGTAAAATCAAATTTATAACAACAGAAAGTTGACAAAATGGTTCAAAATCATGCATAGATGTACACATATAATCCATTATTTCTTCATTATTTCAGTGATTTTAGAGGATGATCGAATTTATTAGAACCACGGATAGAATTTAATTCTCAAAATTGGGGGCGAGTTAATTTTTATACGGGAACTGAATTATTAAAGGGATTACCGTACTTTCAGCACTAGTCTGCTGTCCCATGGCCATTGGGAGCTCTACAGAGAGCCAATGCCTTTTCAGGCCTTCAAGTGGCTCCTATATTTCCATATTTTTGAGCCATTCCTATATTTTCCTCAAAACCTCCTATATTTGATCTTTTTCTCATGAAAACTTTCATCAATGCTCTGCAATGAGTCAAACTGACATGAGGAAATACATTCCAGATTATTTTTTTCGCCTCGCATTGCTCGGCAAATATGAAAAAATTTCAGTCTCTCTATAGATGCTGAATCAAACAACAGAACAGGTCACCTGAAAGACCACCACTATGACCGCATTCAGTGAAAGTAATTTGATTAAACACCAGAAAACTACCAAGTTTGGAACATACAATGTAGTACAGACCTGTCTTATACTCCTTTATTTTCCGACATTTTATAGAGAAAATTCCTATATTTCTCCTATATTTTTGCAAATTTGCTCCTATATTTTCTCTTATATTTTCACTGTGAGCCACTTGCAGGCCTGCCTTTGTAATACACCAATATAAAGCAAGTCATTAATTAAGGCCACACCAACTTTATTTTTTGTTTCGCAGCCATTTTTTTTTTTTTCAAGATTGGATGCGATAATAAAAATGAAAATAAAACTGGACATTTTGCCACGCCAATTATATTTTGTTATTTTTCGCTCATTTGACCCTGTCCATAATGTCAAGTTAAAAGCTGAAGGGGACTATGGCACCGTGTTGCGCCGAAAAATAAATCGACTCGTGAAACAAAAAATAAAATTGGTATGGTCTAAAGCTCTAACTGGTCAAAATTGCTTGTGCACCTACCTACATGTACATGTAGTTTTCAATAATGTTTAATTTTAGCTTGATGGAAAATGTGAGGGTAAGGCGTGCTGGTTACGCCTTCCGTCAAGTCTACGAGCAATTCCTTTACCGTTACAAGATGTTAGCCAAGCGGACATGGCCGCACTGGAAATGGGATGCCAAGGAAGGTGTACAGATGATCCTAGAATCTCAAAACATCAGCAAAGAGGAGTACGCTTTTGGAGAAACGAAAATCTTCATCCGTAACCCCAAGACGGTGAGTATCATAATATGTGGCATGTCTGGTGGAAGAACGTGCCCTAATATCCACAACAGAATGGTTGTACCATGTTTGTAATAATCTGTAATAATCGACTATCTTCGTTACACCAAGACAATTTCTATGCTCACACTTCGATCTAGTTAGCCTTGGTTTAATCCACCTAAAGTCTTCAAAATCGAAGGTGTAAATTCCGTCTGTGAATCAAGCAGATACATGTATTGCATTTACACACACGTTGTTTTTTTTGTAGGGTTATGTCTTCCACCAGTAGCTATGTAATATCTCCTGATACGGCTTTGGGGTGACCCGATATGTATGTCAACCACTCGACAGCCCTCTCATATGACACATTTCAAATTCAAATGGATTTGAGGTCAATGTCACATTGTGTCTGTTTATAAATGTCATCTGCCAATACCGGTCCATGACAAGAAGTGTAGGTCCAACTGAATGGGAGGTGCAATGCTACTAACTTCAAAGTTGATCCATTCAAATGGTATTTTTCGTGATGCCAGCCATTAATGATTACCGTGGAGTATTCATGAAAGTTTTGATATACATTTGTCTTTGGCAGTTGTTTGATTTGGAGGAGATGCGCCGACAAAGGATGCATGGTCTGGCCATGGATATACAGAAAACATGGAAAGGATTTAAACAGAAGAAAATCTACCAGAGGATGAGAATGTCTCAAGTTGTAATTGCCAGTCGCTTTAGGGGATTCTGGGTAAGTGGACTCATTCCAGAGAGTTGATTTATTCTTGGTCACTAGGCCACTTAGTTGAGAGAGGGATAAATGTTCATTCATCTCACACATACATGGGATGTGCACGTGTGATGCAGACTGACCAATCAGGACGCTGGACACAAATTGCAGGCATGATGGACGTCAGCAATGTTTCTCTCGGGACGTTGTTGAAACTTTTACTAAAACGCTAATTAAAGACTTAAATTATATGAAAAAAAATATTCCCATATATTAACTCGATCAAGGGATGAAAAGTCCCACTTGAGAGAAGGAATTAAGGGAAATAAATCCAAAATTTTTCCTTCTCTCGAGTGGGAATTTTCATCCCATGATCAAGTTATATGGGATCCTCTTAATGATGGATTAAGTATATGATTATTTAATCTGGTTTGGGCAGCTACACTATTACACAACATCTGGCCCTTATCTCTCAAGGCCAGTGCCTGTCTGATTTCCTCAGCCCACATTGCTTTGTTGATCAACAGTATTGTTTATTTTGCAGACTGCCTGCTGTGTACATTCTTGCTGTTCTTGGCTCTGTGTTTATTTTGCACACAGCCCATTTGTGTATCCTGCTTATCATTTTATAATCCAGATAAACTCCCCTCTTTTTAATGTCAAATTTTCCTAACCCAGCCATTCTGCCTGCAGCATCGCTCATGGTCAGATCATCCTGCCTCCTCCCCTTAACTTCCACCTAGCATTCCGTATTACATGTACTTCGGAGAGGACCTATCCTACCAGCTGGCATATTATACATACATTACGACCTTCCCAGCCATCGGTAGGGACAGGTCATACACAACACCCTTCCCGGCCATCGGTAGGGACAGGGCATACACCACACCCTTCCTGGCCATCGGTAGGGACAGGGCATACATTACATCCTTCCCGGCCATCGGTGTGGGACAGGACATACATAAATATACCTTCCCGGCCATCGGTAGGGACAGGACATACACCACTCCCTTCCTGGCCATCGGTAGGGACAGGGCATACACTACATCCTTCCCGGCCATCGGTAGGGACAGGACATGCACCACACCCTTCCTGGCCATCGGTAGGGACAGGGCATACATCTCATCCTTCCCAGCCATCAGTAGGGATAGGACATGCATCAATACCTTCCCAGCCATCGGTAGGGACAGGACATTCATCACACCCTTCCCAGCCATCGGTAGGGACAGGGCATATATTACATCCTTCCCGGCCATCGGTAGGGACAGGACTTGCACCACACCCTTCCTGGCCATCGGTAGGGACAGGGCATACATTACATCCTTCCCGGCCATCGGTAGGGACAGGAAACACATAACAACCTTCCCAGCCATCGGTAGGGACAGGGCATACGCCACATCCTTCTCGGCCATTGGTGGAAAGGGGCATACATTACGTCCTTCCCAACCATCGGCAGGGACAGGACTCCACTTTTACGCCCCCAAACACACTCAGTTGTCCCGAACCCGATGCAGTTACCAGTGGCGCTCAAGTCCACTGCAACCTGTAGGTCCGTGCAACTTGAGTCGTGCTGTCAAAACAAACACACTCAGTTGTGCCAGACCCGGCTCAGTTGCCAGTGGTGCTCAATCCCACTGCAACCTGGGTTCCCCCAGGGTCTGCTCAACTCGAGTCGTGATTCCAAACACAGCTGGTGGGATTGAGTCTGCTCCCAAATAAGCCAAATGAACATATTGTTATTAATAAAGTACTTTTTGTATTATCTCATATTTGTGTTGTGTTGCTGCCTAAATCATGGGGCACAGAGTACACTTCTGCAAATAGAATTTCTGGGAAAACACAAAAGCAATATTTAATCTAGCACTTTTGATGAGATAACAGTCATCAAGCAAACTATGTTGGAATCCAGGAAAATAAACCTTTTGTTATGAAATGCCATATGTCACAGAGAGTAAGGGACAATGTGCCAAGTTAAATGCCGAACAATTCTTATTTGTAGATATCAGATAGCTAATCTCCTTATACTTTGAAGAATGGAATTAAAGGTCTGAGCTATACAATTTGGCTATATGTATCACAATTATGTTACAGGGTAGAAAGCGTTTCCTGGAACAGAAGAAAGCAGCCACAGTAATTGAGAAGTATGCAAGAGGGATGAAGGTAAGAATATGACAATGTTTCCAGCAACAGATTTCCTATATCCCCCCTATATATGTTAGAGGAATCATGAACTATTAATGACACAGAAAAGAATATGAACTATCATCATGTTAGGTTCATTCACACTTTTTTTTGTGCTTCAGATGTACTACCTTGCATTTCTAGGTCAACCACATTTGTAGATACCTGATCATGGGATGGCAAGGGATTATTCAGGATAGGCCTAGGCTTATTTTGCGGTCTTCATGGTCTTACTCCGGGATGATCCTTCAAAATTTAGCTGGCTTTCAGGAAAGAAATAGCAACTTTTGGAATATGAGAATTTTCAATTTTTACTGCTCTTAAGGAATAGTGCAAATTACTGAGAAACTCGCCTTGCTGGTTTATTCGCTCATGCTATATAAGGGATTCATGTATCCCTGTATGTATTTTTATACGCCAGCCAAAAAGGCAACAGGTGATTTCTGTTCATCCGTCCATCTGTATGTCAAAGTTTTCTTTCTACAGCCTCAAGTTTAAGGGAAGGGACACCTTAGGTAGATAAGATGTGTCACATACCAAGATTGAGGTCAAGGTCACTGTGTCCCCAAATTCAGAAAATCATGATCGTTTTATGCAATGAATATATGAAGAGAGACAGTTTGTGGCATACCAAAATTGAGGTAAAATGTCACTGTGACTCAAAAATCAACACATCACTGAAATTTAAGTTTTTTTTTGTTTTTTTTTTGTGTAGGTCACTCGGCCCGAATGTCGGGACATAGTTTGAGAATCTCTATTCGATGCTAAACATGTAACTCCAATTCAGAGCTGGTCATGGCAGTCAGGACAGTCATGGCAAACATATTTATTATGAGATGTTATCTCTCCGGTTCAAGATTGTGCATTGTGTCCTTTTGGATCTACATTGATATCAAGAGGGAAGAAACATCCTGTTGATTTTGAGGTCAAGGGGGACTGAATTCCCAAGCCAGGCAAATGCTGTTCTTGGGAAAGCTAATTTTCATGCTCCAAAATCAATATTGAATTTTGGCTTTTGTTTCCTTATTCATGTTCATGATTACTCACCATTTGTTCAATCACCAGGCGAGACGATTACTTGCCAAACTGAGACAAGAGAGGAGGATCTTACTAGCAGCCATTGTTCTACAGAAATACCTGCGTGGCTGGAAAGTGAGAAAAGACTACAGGAAAATGTTCCGAGCCAATGCTGGACCCAAGATCACTCGCTTCCTCAAAGTGGCCTTGGTGAGTGACGAATTCCAGTACAGGCCACTCATCAGCATCAACAATTACCAAATAAAAGGATTCTAATGGCTATTGTTTCAGAGCTTGTTGGCCAATTTTGAAAGATCCTTCATTTCTTGTCATGCTTGTCAAACATACCTTTTTCTCATTGCTTCTGATATGGTGGCTTAATGTATAGGTCAACCAATCAATACCTAATCCTTTGACCAATTTTGAAATTCGAATTTGAGGTGGATTATGTCTAGGGTCTAATTTACAATCTTCATTCGAAGATAACTGGTACGGTAATCACTTAGAATTCAATTCCCCTATCAAATGTCAATCAGCCTCAATTTTGGGGACAAATTTCAATCGGTAGTTCTAATAAATTTGATCATTGAAATAACGAAAAAAAAGAAAAGATTACATGCATGATTTTGAACCAATTTTTCAGCATGGCAGAAATTATTACTTCCTGTTATTAGAGGGCTAATATATAAAGCCTAGCTTTAAATGTGCGGGTTGAAATTTACTGATTTAATGATCATCTCTGTATTTTCTTGAATTCAGAGGAAGAGGTATTTATTACGTCTGCGAGAGAACTTACCCCCTATGTCCCCTGTTTGTAAAGAGTGGCCCAAATGTTCATGGTTGTTCAAGGGGGCTTCAGAGGAACTCAGGAGAATATTCCACAAGTGGAGGGTAAGTTGGGTTTAACATTTACATTAAAGATGTAATCAGCCTCAAAATGGAAGGATTTTGTAAACTCTCCCCTATGGGTTTTTTCAGCAGGGAAGATTAACAAAGCATTATATGTATTATATTTGATGATGGTAGGATCGCTATATACAACGAATGCAAGAATACTTGTCAGAGAGATTTGAAACTCTGCCCGCTTCGACAGGTTTTCTGTTTCGCCATTGAGTGTGTGTTGTACGCGGAGAGGAAAATGACGTCACTGCGTGACGTATGAGTGACGTGGCGACGCTCACGAATTTGAATGCTGCACAGCTGCAGCCATGGGATAATGTCATGGCTCGTGCCTACGGTTCGGTAATGTCGCTTAGCATACGTTGGTAGAATGCACCACACGTGTATACGCTTGTTGACACAGCCGTGGAAAAATAAACGGCATGCCATGCTGTTTATTTTTAAAGATCAATTCCTTCTATTTTCTCGTGAACGGTAGAAACAAGTTTAGTTTTTTGTGGTCAAATGTGTCTCATTTTGTACCTATTGTAATATATGTCACTTTCGCTGAGTTTGAGATAAATCGATTTCAGCCCAGGTTTGAGGCTGATTACATCTTTAAGTATTAGAATATTTGTCCCTCACAGGTTACCGGAGGAGGACTTAGATGTTTTTTAGAATGAATATGGCAAAGTTAAGATCGCATCAATATACAAGGAAGATTTAATCTAGATTGCTTCTGCTTGTAATATGGATGGTGCCAAATATAAACAATTGCAATCTGAGAAGTAATTTCCAGGATGACAAGAGCTAGCGAAAGAGCAGGAATATTAAAATGCTTTGTGCCCGAGTATAATTCTCCACTCGAATGTACCTAGATTATTAAAGCCACCCCCAAACGGGAGGGGCCTCATTGGAATGGGTTTAGCCTATGGTTCACTCCTGCTTGGTTTCCAGAAATTTCAAGAGAACAAAGCAGAATTCAGGGTTGAAACCCTGGGATAAAAATTATTTTGAACAAGTTGTTGATCTATCTTGGGATTGAATTTGAACTGTCTTAGAAGAATGGAAGTGTTTTTTAAGCCCAATTAGTTAATCCAAAATCTAAAGCAGAAGTCTGTAAAGACATTCAACAACAGCAACTGCACATAACTCCCTGTATGCATGTTGTAAAATAGGCTCTGGTACAGGCCTGCCCAACAGAATAAGCACTTGAAGCTGGTTCGTTTTCATGCCAATCCCGACCAATGAAAGAAATGGTCCATACCCTGATGACGTATTATATATCTCTCAGTCACGTGATGAATTGTGTTTTCATTCATCTGTACATATGACACGTGAACACTCCTCCAGAAATCTAACATCGATTGTGTAACACCAGGCCTTGCTTTTCGTCGAAATTCACGGGTATCCAAACGGATACTCGCAATTTCAGTTTACGGGTATCTACCAGTATCCACTAAAGTGACGAAAAATTGAAGTGTGGAGATTAAAGTGGAATAAACATTTATGTACTCTTTTCATGTTTACTGTTGTTAATAGGATAATTGATTCTCACATCATGTTGTTCCCCACCGCTGTGTTGCCATTCGATTCACTGAGCTGATATTTGACCGTTCAGTCAACTGTCAATTTTACTGTGATAGGATGAGTGGATAAACTTTCTCTTGAGCAACCACAATAACATGCAGCATGATTTATGAAATTGTGTCAAGGATTGTCTCCTTCAATTAATTTAATTTGGAGCTGTAATTTGGAGTCACTTCAAAATTTTCGATTTAAGGTTATGGACCTTGATTATATTCTCATTATGGACTAAAAAATAGCTCTGTCTCTCACTATGAATGTCACGGGTCACCAGCTCAGCTTCTGACTTCATTCATTACGAATGTTTATACTTAAGTGCTGCATATATAGTAATACCATCTTCATGACACCTAGCATATAACTTAAATATGTTGATGAATTGAACAAACACACAATATGAACTTAAAATTGAGTGATATAAGTCAAGAAATTACGAACAATTCCAATGAACACACATTTGAGAAGTTCACCACAGCACTAACTTCAGGGATTATAATGAGTTAATTTCGTGTTTTCGTCGTTATGTATGAAGACAAAACCATCCTTTACATTATCTGGCCATCCGTTGTAAGCCTGTACAGATATTGTCTTTCCTTTCGACATTTTCAAGCAGATTGGAATCAAGCCCTCTCGTGTCCTCCATGTTTACCGTTTGTAAACATCGACCATAACACGATAGTTTCTGCAATTGCATTCTCCTATGCACGGTTGTTTGTGTAAATGCCCGTAGCTACAGATGATACGACGAAAATCGACCAGTACAAGAGAATGCACGCAGCTGCCATAATTCGTCGCCCACTTAGACGTCGTAAAAATATGAACTTCCGCCATTTGTAAAGCCTGCGGTCGATGATTTCTAGGTAAACTATCGTTTATTAAAGCCGAATATGGTTTTTTTGATAGACAAAATTTTCCCCAGACATTATTTTACGGGTATCCAAACAGATTCCCGTGAAGCGAATGAACG